>MJUU01014430.1:9820-57688 GCA_002080025.1 Modiolus philippinarum | reverse complement strand
TATATATATATATATATATATATATATATATATGACACAATGACACCAGACATATTTTCTATATAATTCATACTTCATAAGACACAATCTTCAGTGGAAGTTCATACTGTTTCTGGTTTCTCTTTACTGTCTGAAAGAAGAACAAAGAAAATGGTGGTCAATAGCTGAATAATATAATAAGATTTTTTTACAATTTTTAAAGTCAAAATTACTTTTTACAATCTATCCTGAAAGAAAAAAACATCTTAAACTGTTAAATTGATTTACCAAAGATAAACAAAAAATCCAACAAACCAAGTCATAGCAAAATTTGCTTCTGTACCATCAGAGCCGTTGATGAAAATGCTGATTTTTCCACGGGGTCTATAGGGTCATGTTAAACTATAGTCAGCACTGGAGGCAATGTTTTTGTCAAATATGAACGAAATTACCAAATTTTTTTTAAAAGAGCTTTAATGCATCATTCATCTAAAGAGCTTGATTGAAATTGCTCCAGCAGTTTCAGAGGAGATTATCAAAATATGATTTTCCCACCAGGTCCAATGTTAAACTATGTTCCAAGCTGGTGGCAATGTTTTTTGTCGTATCTGAACAAAATGAGTAAACTTTGTAAGGACCTTCAATACATTATTCAATACAGTTTAGTTAAATTTGAAGAAATAGTTTCAAAGAAGATGATGAGAATGGTGTTTCCCATATGGGGTCAAATGTTAAACTATGTTATGTGCTGGTAGCTATGTTAATTATTGGATCAAAATGAAATAAACACTTTTTGTAAAGGACCTTCAATATATCATTTCTGTGAAGTTTGCTTGAATTTGCTCCAGTAATTTCATGGGAGCTGATGAAAATGTATATAATATATAAACAAATATGGGACTTTCGAGATAGGAACTCTCGTGTAATTGAAGGCAGAAATGATCGCCTAAAATACCAATAACACGGAGTGACTGGATTCTTGACCTATTGAAATAAATATATACCACATAAAAAACAACATATTCATGAAACTGAAGTGTATACTTAAAATTGCTCCTACATGACAATTCTTTAACTTAATTCTAATTGACTAAAACAATTAACCTAAAGCGCTTCAACAAATTCAATATAAATCACCCTTACCTCAACAGTGTTCATTAATTAATTATTCCCTCTATGTACATGTATAGATGTATTGATTTTTTTGTATAGTAACAGAACTTTATTCTGGATTGAACATGACTCAGAAGTCCCATATTGAAATATGATCTCAGATATAAATTAAATGTAAGACATAAGCAGGAAATGAAGTTAAAATCGATGTGTATATATATATATATATATATACACACACACAGTGACTAAGATCTGAACTCCAAATGTAAACTTGAATGTAAGTCACTCAAGATTTAAATGCAGGTCAAAGTGACAATATTTTGCTTAGATGCTAAAATACCATCTGAGATGAATGTTTGCACAAGGTTAAATGATCCTACTTTGTAATTAGTTTAAGGTCTTAACTTGGACATAAACTTGATTGTAAGTCGCTCAAGTGGAAAAAGTTGGTCAAAGGGACCTAATTTTTCCTGGATGCAGATGTGCCATCAGAGGTACATGCATATATGAAAAAGAAAGGAAATGGGGTCAATGTCAAGGAGACAACATCCCATATCCAGGTTAAAACGACCCAAAACAAAGCATCTAGAGTTCACCATACAGTCTTCAACATAGTGAGGAACCTCACACCATATAGTAAGCCCTAAATGACCCTAAAAATGAAAAATGGGTCAAAGACTCAAATGGCCGGGTTGCGTTTTGATGTTTTAAGCTATAAAGTGTTGTTTTATAGGTTCCCTAATGGTTCTGTGTATAGAATATGTTGAAAATATTGATAAAAAAATGATAAAGTTCCAAAGTCTGGAAAAAGTGCAAAAAATTTCCGAAATATTTCCAAAAAGTCAGGTGCACATTCTAATTATATAAAGAAACATCCTGTGAAGTTTCAAAGATCTGGGTTGAAAACTGTAGGAGGAGTTGATTTCACAAAATAGGTACCCTATCTTTAACATGTTGAAAAAAATGACTAAGTTCCAAAGCCCGGAAAAAGTGGTAAAAAAATTTCAAAATATTTCCATAAAGACAGGTGCACATCTTCAATATATAAAGAAACATCCTGTGAAGTTTCAAAAATGTAGGTTGAAAACTGTAGGAGGAGTTGATTTCACAAAATAGGTAACCTATGTTAAACATTTTGAAAAAAATGACTAAGTTCCAAAGTCCAGAAAAAGTGGTAAAAAAATTTCNAAATATTTCCATAAAGTCAGGTGCACATCTTCAATATATAAAGAAACATCCTGTGAAGTTTCAAAGATCTAGGTTGAAAACTGTAGGAGGAGTTGATTTCACGAAATAGGTACCCTCCTTTAAATTTGTTGATATAAATGACTGAGTTCAAAAGTATCCCATTTTCCCCGCCCGCCGCCTGCCCGCCCAACATTCACCATACTATAACTCGGATTTGCACTCCGTGCAACCTGGCCAATAAAGTGAATAAATCAATGGAAACAAACCACATCCAATAACCTGAATATCAAGAAACTAAAATTTCATAAGAAGACAAGGACAAGCCAATGACCAACATATTCCTGACTTGGGACAGATGCAAAAATTGCAGTGGGTTTATCTCGTTTTCTTGGATCCAAACCCTTATGCACAGTTAGATGATCATACTAAGAAATGTTACAAAGATATGAAATTGGATATAAATTTGTTGCCTGTACTCAGAGACCTAATTTACTAGGAGGCTGTGAGTCAACTCAAGATGCACCAGAATGAAGAGTTTGATGATCAAGTTACTAAGATAAACACCTAAATGCAGATACAGATACTGGCGGTACTCCAATAGTCCTCCTCAACTTTGTTAAGGAGAAGAAAATACAAAATAGTCAATTACTAAACTCACCTCTAAAGAATCACCTCTGTAGCCAGTAATTCCCTTATCTACTGATAATAAGACCAGATTCAGACCATAGTTATATCTAAACTCACCTCTAAAGAATCATCTCTGTAACCAGTAATTCCCTCATCTACTGATAATAAGACCAGATTCAGACCATAGTTATATCTGTCATTTAATACCTTCATTGTATAGGCCAGCACTGTCGAGTCTGAAAAATGGAAAATAAAATCATACTGTGGATTCATTATATTTCGTTGGATACCAATTTTAGTGGTTTTCGTAGGTGTAGTAAAACCACAAATTTGAATGTCCAACAAAATTTATATTTTGCACTACTTTATTACTGTAAAATTGTAAAACCACTAAATTTGGTATCCTAGAAACCAAATGATTTTTCCTAACCACGAAAATTGAAACCCAGGAAAATAAATGAATCCACAGTATAAACAAAATTTTTTTTTGCATATTTATGTTCCTCTTGATTAGACCTATACACCTGCCAAGTATGAAAAGTCTACCTTACATAGTTCAAAAGTTATAGCCAAGGTTAAAGTTTCGGATGCAACGAAAGACAAACAGACAGGACAAAAACAATATGCCCCCCGATCATAGATCTGGCACAAACCTCAACCATTAGTTCACCTTACATTATTTTCTCCCTTGTTATAAATACCAGTTAGTTTGTTTGTATATATGTATGGGATTTAGCCTCACTTCAGTTGTATTACAGCTATATCCTGGTGGTCAGTTCTAGTAATAGAAGAAGAAGGAGAACCACCACCCTTGGGCAGGAAACTGACATACTTTATCATGTATGGATGAAAGTTGAGTGCACCCTTTTTTAATAGTACTTGCCAAGTGACCCCAAATTTTTCCCATAATTTCATTTTATACATCTTTGGGAGCATTCTAACAAAATTTTATTCAAGTGGAGTTATTCTGTCATATATCAATGGAAAAACATTGCTTATGTTAAACCTATGAAACATTCTTTGAAACATTTGTAAAAAAAAAATGACATTAGTTGCATCTTTCACAATTAAAAAAAAAATCACATTTAACTGAAATCCTTGATATTTGAAAATTGACCAGTGAACATAGTTAATCTTTGTGTAACTTACCTTTTCCTCCTGATGCACCAATAGCAACTGTTTCTCCAGGTGTAAACAGCTTAGCATCAACAATGGTCTTGTGAATTTCTTCTTCAAAGGCATAGTAGAAACATTCTTTACACAGGGCATCTCCCTAGAAATAAAAAAAATCTTGGGTCGATTGACATTTAGCATGTTTGCTGTTCAGTAACCAAAATAAAACATGTCTTAAGTTATATTTGAGCAATAACAAGACTCTTATATTTGAACACTAATAATGCGTCAGTCCATTTCTCCTGAATGCATGCATGACATTCTGATTCAGAGCTGGCTAGTCTTTACTGAAGGTCTTACTAGTACTAGTATATTTACCAATTCAGTATTCTGTCAATAACTTTCTAGACTACCTAAATATTCTGCACAGTATTTTTACAAGTCTTTAACTAAGATACCATAGTATGATGTTAATGGTATCTACTGCAGTACAGGAAGCCAGTACCAGTATTTGCAGGGTTTTAACAAGTGACATTTGATAAACAGTTTAAAAATCTTTTGATTTAGATACAGTTGATTTTTCTATCGCACATTATACATCAACAAGCTCTTTATGTTAACATTTTGGGTCATTGTATATACCGGTATTAGTCATTAACACTTAGTAATTATAAAAGGGGGAAAATTGAGCTAGTTCATTGTTTAATTGACATACAGGTTGACTGTAGATATTTTGATAAAAACTTGAATTTACATATGAATATTTTATATTTGTGGTACATTTTGATGTAAACTTTTGTACATGTTCATACTGCTGTATCAACTAAATACCATTTATATTAAACTAACCCGTTTGAATCACTATATCTGGATTGGCATTATGATATTCTTTGTCTATTTTTTTTAAGAATTTTCTTTATAATTGAAGTCATTTGAAATTATCATGTCTTTCTCAATTCAATAATTAATAAGCCATCAATTACATTTCTCTTCGTCCTTTCCTATGAAGTCACAATCAGAAGTTGGACATCCATAAAGCAATTCCATCCTCAGAAATTTGTCAATCAACAATCATCAAACTATAAACAGCATGACCAGAGGGGGCTTTGTACGGTGGACATCAACCTTATTAATAGCCGTGATTAATTTTCATGAATATTTCCACTTCATTTGTCAACACAAGTTTGTCCATGTGCTGTAACGGACAATAACAGACAAATTACCAGGACATCCTATTGTTAACATCATCATTATCTAAATAATTTCTGTTGGAGGTTAACCTAATTACAGATGTCCAAACAAGGGGAGAATACCTCGTGACTTAAGGTCAAGTGAAACACTGGGTTTTCTGTATAAATTATTACCCATAGATCACTTGACCATCACAAATAGACCTTTTAATCAAATGAACCATTTGCATACATTAATGAAAAATTTAAATACAATCTTATTCAAGGTTTGGTGAGAGTGAGAAAACTGATGCTTCTGATAAGTAGGCAGCGTGTAAAACATGAAAGAACAAGAGGCCCTCACAGGGCCTGAATCAATAGCCTATTAAACTGCCATGCTAAACTATGTACATTTGTACTATATTTAATATGCTATACATACAGATAAACTTTTTAAAAATAACAATTGTACTACAGAAATTGAAAAAAGTCAATTATATCTACAGTGTATACCAATATTTAGCACATATATATAAGGATAGGCCAAGCAATGTCAAAGTAAAACTTGTTCAGAAACTAAGCTAATCTTCTGTTTTGTCTGATTGTTCTCAAGACAATTTGAATTTGAATACATCTAACTTTACAATCACCAAGTACCAAAGTAATGACACTTCATAAAGATCAACATCTTTTTTAATTTAGAGCCATTCAATGAATTAAATTTGTATTTTTGAATGTAAATCTTGATTTTATTTGCATTTGTGATTTGTAAAGTAATTCTCTGTAGCATATAATGTTAAATTGTATCAGTGTTGGGTTTATTGAGCAATCATGATCAGCATAAAAGTATGGTAAGAACTTTTTAAAGATATGATATCAAAATTTTGTTCAGTAGAATAATTTGAGGCAGTTCAGAAAAAGGATGAGCTTTAAATAAAATGTTTTTTTTCTGATATGGTATTATGGTAACAAATTTTAATGAATTTAACCATTGTTTACAAATTTAATAAATGATAGCAGAGTAATTAGAAATTGAAAACTTTTACCAAAAAATTTGAAATTTGTTTAGAAAGTTTTATATCGTAGGTATGTTATGAGGTCAGTTAAGACATTAAATATTTACATCATTTCTTGGCCTTGTCAACACATAGGATGGGTTAATATTTAGAAATAAGTTTCTAGATGTTAGTGTACAAATGTTCCTCTTAGGAATTGTAACATGATGTCCTTTAGTTTAATAATAAATTAAGATGTCCACTACTATTTAGTCATTTAAAAGAATACTTTTGAAAGATGTTTTTTGTCAATTTCTGTGAACTTCACATTGCACGTTCAATTAACTCTAAATTTGTTTTCAGTACTTCATTTCCAACCTTAGAGCTAAACACGTGCATTAAATTAAGGACCAGGGCTTTGTCATTACCCAAAGACATTTTAAACATATGTCAGAGTTTTGGATAGCTTGTCATTAGCAGATATAATTTTATGCAAGAATCCTGTCTTAAATGACAGCATCCTACTCGTTAACTCGGTAAAAACATAACACACATCCTACTTCAAAGTTACACGGGACAATAACTCAGCGAGTAGTTAAGTAGCTTTGGGGTATATGATAACAATGCACTCAGCAGTCGATCCGTCTTCGTTTCTGATATCGTATCATTGTAATACTACATCAGATAGGATGTAATTATATATTCTTCAATTTACACATCCTTTAAAAACTAAAACCACCAAAGACTGCAAAACAGAGTGTAAAAATGATCACATTAATTTACTTGTCAACAGATATTGTCTTAACCTTTCACAAAATGTGGGTAAAAGTCAAACTTCTGCTAAAAATACATTCATCTAACCATATATGTATGTACAACTTTTACTAGAAAAGTCACTATCAGTAGATAAATGATTAAATTTCAAATGTTGTATTAATTATGTTTACTAATTGTTTTACAAACATGAAAATTTATAACTACTGTATATATCAATTTTTTGTGATTTTATTGTAAAACAGGCCAGTGAAAAATTCATGTAGTTAATAATTCGTGTTTTTATACACAATCTAATGCTTTTGAATGTGCAGTGAAATTTACGCAGAGGCGAAAATTCGCATATGATTGCATTCCACGAATATAGCGAAAATTAGACACACACGAAATACCAAATCATACTGCAACTACTAATTGTTCAATCTAAAGACTATAAATCTTTAGGTTATAAATGCTTGATATTCTCAAAAATATTACATTTCATACCAATTTATAGGTTGAAATTAACAAAGGATATAATTTCTTCATTCCAATGACAGCCTAAAATGATAGGCTTCCAAATAAGAATAATTTAGAAGAGGATGACTAAAAATTCCAGCTGTAAATTTCAGTCTTTAACAAAATATTGTAATACAAACAAAACTGAAATTTTATCATTTATACAAACAAATTTGTCAATGTTAAAGTAACAAAAGTTGTTTACTAATTAAATTGTAACAAACTTTTTCAACAAACTGTGAAATCATCTGGACAAGAGGGTTTAACCAAATTTATATTTCACAATTCAAACAAGACTCAGTTGACAAGGTGACAAATTGTATAAAAAATAAATCTGTTTCCCTAAGGTAACACTGTATCCATATATTTATTTGATGTTTTATAAACTTAACACGGATAAGCGACACTGAGTGCTAATTTTCTCTGCAGGACCTTGTCAACATTTACATTTTGCCACCGTGGAAGACTTAAATCTGACCCCAATGAAAATTTTTAAAAACTTCAAAGAAAAATAGTTATCATCAGTAAAACTATCGTGAATGAAGATGCTCGGATTGGATAACCAAGGGGAAGGGTTAGAGGGTGAAACATGAGAGCTTTTGTTAATTAAGTGCTTGCGTCTTTAACCCTATCAGGTGGTTTGATTGGGCAGGTGTTAGAATTAGTCTCGACACATAACAAGGGGACTGTAAACGATAGGTATAAAGAATTAAATTAGATGTAAAAAAGTAGCTTTTTGTCACCCTTAATAACATGGTTAATTTAAAGAAGAAGACACATTTTAACAATGTCTAGTGGTTAGTTTTACACGAGAAAGACATATTTTATGTTCTTTAATGTACAAAAGACTAGTCAACAACAAGACAGTAGAAGGGTTATCTTAATATTGGAAATAAAATTAACAATGAAAATCAAACACAAAATGACTGAGCTGGAAAGACGAGAACTTGAGAAAAATTGAACACAATTATAAAAACTTTTGAATACATTTAATCTACATAAAAATATTCAAATTAAAAAGATCTTTTCTCAGATTTTGTCTTAAGACTTATAATTTTCACACAAATAAAAATTTATGTGCACACCCTAAGATAGTTTGGATTTTTTTTAAAAACAGAATTTATAAAAAATGACAATTACTTTAATGCATTTTGCTGCATGATTTTTAATAATCCATCATATATCTTGGACTCCATCTGTAAGCTTGTCTTAATAGATAACTCATATTTAGATCTAACTCAAAGATTGAGTCCTTAATAAGCAAACTTTCTCTTGATATCATTCTTCCACTCTAACTATGGAAAAGTCATATGGCTGAATTATAAGTCCTATAACATTGATGTTGTTTATAGCAAATATTTTCATAGGACTTTTGCATTTTTACTGAATGAGTATGTGGTCCAGCTGTAAGTCAAAATAGTGTCCAGTGAAAAAGTTTCCGGGTAATTGTTATATTTGTATTGAAAAACACCACAGAGATCGAAAGGAATCACTCCAGCGTTTTTTTCCGTCCTCAGACTTTATCATAGGCAACAATTGTTAAGCCAGACAGTATTTTATCCTACACGGTAACTGGTAAAAATGTAAAAGTCAGATAAAAATGTTGAGTTTAAACAACATAAACTTATAACAGAGGGTAACATTGTATATTATAGAACTAGTTGGCTGATGTACCAATAAGGAAATATAAAGCCACAAACAAAATTGTTGGAATGATTGCATTTAAATAAAAATTCTAATAATATTTAACCTTTATCATAACATGGACTGGTAATTAGTAATTTAGAAAAAAAATATATCAATCACTGCATTAAACATTTTTTTATTTTGCTTCCTTTTACAGTAAATCATTTTAACATATGTTCATCTAGATACAATGTCATTGATTATCATTTGAATGATAGAGAAAACAAATCTGTATTCCATCTCAATTAAATAAGGACAAATATAATAGCTCTGACAGCATAATGGAAAACAGTCGAAAGTCCTTAAATCAATCAATGTAATTTTCCTTTTTTTTCATTTTCATTCACGTTTAGACTTCCTTTGATCAAATGTTTGCTTTCATTCAAAAAAGGTTCCTCTCTGGGATGAAAAAGTTAGAAAACTACCACTTATCTGTAGAAATTCACACCAAACCAGGATCCTTGAGTCTTGTTTGACATGGGATGAAGTATCCCTACATCTGGACACCACCAGGTTCCATGCTGACAGACAATTACGACTGAAACTTAAGATTCCCTCTATAATTATATTTGCCAGATTGGATTCTTTTCTATGACAACTTTAATTTTTACAAGTATTTTTCACGAAAACTCTTTTGTATTTTTTAATAGCATTCTTGGTATATTGGTCGTTATTTTATTCTGGAAAGTAATCCAATTTTTATACATTTTTCAAAATACATGTAAATGACGAATAAAATAATAATATACATGTTCTATAAACAGCGAAATTTTTGTGACAGTTTTATTTTCACCATAAGGAAATAAAGGGCTACGCCGAGCGCAGCATGATACGACCGCAGCATGTCGTCCACTGAAATTTGAAAAAGTGTAATTTAAAGTGAGTATGGACATAGGAAAGAGCTTGACACAATAATTAGATGGACGCAATAAGGAGATTGACCGAGTAATTAGCTGGACACAAACCAAGGAAAATAAAAATTAGCCCTTATTACTCCTTATGATTCCTCTTTGACCCTCTATAGCTCAGAAACGGTAAGAGCTACGCCGAATCCATTAGCTTATATCAAGAGGAATCAAAAGAAAAAAATCCCATCGAAATGCGATGAAAATTTAAAGATAATCATGCTGTCCAGTTATCCCTAGTACCAATCCAAAACCCACCAACGTAAGAAGCAGCTAATTAGAGTTGCTGTTGAAAATTGTGCAACAGCCATGCATACAAACATAAAAAAACAGTGGAGTTGCTTGTCCACTTCAGACAGAAGGAGGCGTGCTTAATGAGTGTGCTCCAGAGATAGCATACCAAAGCTAGAAGTTCCAAGATGGAAAATTGGTGAAGCTTCTGAGCTAGGGTAGATGCCTCGTAACTTTAACACATGCTGGATTAGAACCCACAGTGGTGTCAGCCATTTTGGTTGAAAGTCAAGTACCATAATTAGCCACTCAGCCCTTGACAAAACACAGGGATTCGCTTCTGTATTTATACTATCAATGTAGAAATGTATGGTCGACTGAAGACTGAACATTGATAGTATTATTACAGAAGAAAATCCATGTGGACAAACAATGACATAGCACACGCCTGCTCTCTACATCCATTTACACTAAACACAGGCATCTGAAAAATAAACTATAGGTAGCATGCTCAATAAACACTAGACAATGCTTTTTGGGGGACAGCTGTTGTGTGACTGGTTGAATACTTCTCACTTACCGTATTCGACCCAATAAGCGCCCAGGGCGCTTAGAAAATTCAAAACACGGGGGCGCTTAATTGAATCGGCAAAACTGGAATTTATGCATGTCCACTACCGTCATTATTTTTGAGTTCTATAATGCGTCTTTAACTTCCGGTTGTTTAAATCGTGGTGAACCGAGAAAGTAACAGTAATTAATCACGCGAATTCGGCATAAATAAATAGATATCGTTACTCAGGAGTCGTGGGAGGTATGTAAACATTCTGTTTCTTAAAATTACGGCGATAATATACCCGCTTAAAACTAAAACATCGGCAAAAAAACGTAAGTAAATTTTGGCAGTTTGGGAGTTTTGAGGGGGCGCTTGTGCATTTTGACTTTGAAAAAGGGTGAGGGGGCGCTTATTGGAGCAGGGGCGCTAATAAGGTCGAATACGGTACCTGTTTTGAAATGTGAGGTACATTGTACCACATTTTTATTTACAAAATTATGGGTCCATACAAACACCAAAGAATACCCAAGAATACCCCCAAAATAACCACTAAATCAATAAAATAGAAACAAGCAGTTTTGAAGGAGTTGGGGATTCAAAACCAAGACTCACAAATGAGCAATTTTGGCTCACTGAACCTCTAAAATCTGTATTATCAAAATTCCGAGTATGAGGTGCACAAATACACCAACTGAACAATATAACCTGAAAGTTTGGTTGGAATTTGACTAGTAGTTTTGAAGGAGTTGCGGATTCAAAACGACAGACGACGCAGGACGACGACGACCGATAGTAATGCGTATGTGTCGACTCTGCTTACAGCAGGCGACACAATAAATGAGTTAAAATTCACAAGAATTCACAAGAATAAACAAAAATAACCATTCAAAGCTGCAAAATTTGGGTTTTGTATGAGAAAACATACACTAACGCAATAATGGAATGGTGCATATTCCTGGAAACATTTGGAATAAGTACTTCGATATTTCCTTGAATGATATATTTATTGCAACAAGTTACATATGTAAGTTACCGTATTCGACCCAATAAGCGCTCAGGGCGCTTAGAAAATTAAAAAATGGGTGTGCTTAATATAATCGGCAAAACCGGAATTTATGCCTGTCCGCTACCGTCATTGTTATTAAGTTCTATAATGCATCTTCAATTTCCGGTTGTTAAATCTTGGTGAAACGAGAAAGTAACAGTATTCAATCACGCGAATTGGGCATAAATAAATAGATATCCTTACTCAGGAGTCGTGGGAGGTATGTAAATATTCTGTTTCTTAAAATTACGGCGATAATATACCTGCTCAAAACTCATACATCGGCAAATAAACATAAAATTTGGTTCTACATGCAGGGCTCTTATACAAAAAATGTACATCAGGGCATTTCACATCCAAACTTCTATGGAAATATCATTTACAAAGCGCATAAATTCAAAAATTGTCCTTCCAAACTTATTAATCCGTTGAACAAACTTATTCATAAAGGATATAAATACAGCATTGTTGTTAAATCTTTACTTCTGGTTTTTGTTGGCAAAAATATTGATCATCTCCTAAATGCTTTACACCATAACTAAATTTAAACAATTTTTCATATTGGCAGTATTTGGCATTGCACAATATCATGTTCTTATTTCATAATTGATGATGTTGTTATACAAAATCTATTTAGAAGTATTTCAATTGAAATTTCATATGTAAGAAGGCTGATATCATAGTCAACGGAAATTATGCCCTTAGCTAGCTGTCAGTAACTGCGAGCATTTGTCCGGACAGTACCTGTGTGTATTGCCTTCATGTTTTATGTACTTCAATGTAAGGGTACTCGTCTTGATAAGTTGGACTTTTTTCTAGTTTGATTTTTACTGTGGGTCTTTTTGTGTATTTATTTTTAGCCATTCACCACACATAGGGGGAGGGTTTGGATCCAAGAAAACAAGTTTAACCCCACCACAATTTTTGCGCCTGTCCCAAGTCAGGAATATGTTTGTCATTGGCTTGTCCTTGTCTTCTTACAAAATTTTAGTTTCTTGATATTTGGGTTATTGGATGTGGTTTGTTTCCATTGATTTACATTGTATTCACTTTTTTACCTTTTCCGGGCCATTTAGGGCTAACTATATGGTGTGAGGTTCCTAACCGTGTTGAAGACCATACGGTGACCCCTAGATGTTTTGTTTTTGGTCGTTTTAACCTGGATATGGGATGTTGTCTCTTTGACATTTACCCCATTTCCTTTCTTTTTTTCATATAAGTAAATTTTGGCAGTTTGGGAGTTTTGAGGAGGCGCTTGTGCATTTTGACTTTGAAATACGGTGAGGGGAGCTTATTGGAGCAGGGGCGCTAATAAGGTCGAATACAGTATTTCATGTTATGAATTGAGTTTGAATTGTACAAATGTAGTTCCTAGGAATATATACGTCATAAAAACTAGTCTTAAAATACTTAACTTCACAAAGTGAATATAGCTTTTGAGCCAGGTATGCATATTAGAAACACAAATGTACCATATATTATGTACTTTCATATAAGCAACCTATTCTTGAAACATTAAAAATACATTTTTATTTAACAGAAACTTCATTTTTGATGATTTTATGTTTTTGATCCATGCTTGAATATTCTTGTGTACTATCTTGGTATGTGGTACGACAATATAACATCTGAAATAACATAAACGCAGAGTTCCAAAAAGCAGCCAGCCCGCCTGCCCGAGGCAGGCTAATATTTTCAAAATTTGTTTAGCTCTATAGCAAATATTTAAGATATTGAATTCAGGGCTGGCAACATTTTGCAACGAGTTTCCTTCCCTGATAAACGATGCAATAATTTTTTTTTTTATTTTCATAGAAAAACCATTTGTAACCCTAATTGTCTACATTTGTCTTTTGTTTTAAACATGTTTTTCTTGTGTAGTTCCTTTGCAAATTGTTGCATGTAATTATAATTTTCAGCCATTGTAGGTGTTTCCTGTTATCCATTTTTTAACTTTTCTTCATTTATTATTGTTTCTTTGGAGTATCTTTTATATTTTGAGATATTCTTGGGTGTTTGTATGGACCGAAAACAGTGGCTGATCCAGACTTTCTGCTAAGAGGGGACCCGATCCATAATTTTGCAAAAAGGGGGGCCCGCAATCCAATTTTCCGAAAAACCCCTAGGAATTTTAAATATTTTCCAACCTGGGGGGGGGGGGCACCCCGGGCCCTCCTAAATCCGCCACTGGAAAAGCGCAAAATTATACATCCAAACAACAGCGCCGCTAGTGTTTATTGAGGATGCTACTGTAGGGTCTAGGTCAATGGGAGTCCCTTGGCTATCTGTTATACATCTAAATGACAAATAGCCTGGGGAATCCATCCTACATTGGCTATAAATATTTTAAAAATGATACTTTCTTTGAAATTCGACTCCCAACAACAATCATGACAATCAACATGCCCAAAAAAGACAACATATTTTTAGTGAATGGTGAAAGGAAGAAGTTGTACTTTGGACATATCTTTTCTCGGAAATGTATTTTACATTGTAATATACCGTTTTTGGTCTTTTGAGAATCGCCTTTGCTTCACAAATCGAGCAAGAAACTGGCATCGTGCTCTTTGAAATATTGTGCAAGATTTGTTTACGTTTCACACAAAAGAACAGCAAAAGGGAGGCTACTCTTGCCGATAAAAATGCTAAAGAAAGGAGCACTGACCCCGAGATTGTTTTTAAAATTAGTAGCCGAGTAAGGATGTCTGTAGATTCATACATGGGACTGGTTTCCATTGACTTGTATAACAACAATCCTTTAATAAAAAATTCATCCAAGGATTTTTCAAAATTATGTAGAGGTATGTGACAAAAGTGACTGTACCCAAAGTGAAATTTCCCTGTGCATTTCATGTAAAAAAACATTTTCCCTTCTAAACGGCAATTAGTTTAATTTGGTTCTAAAGTAAAAGTAAAGTAAAGTAAAGTAATTTTTATTTATAGTCGGGTAGCATACATATAACAAATAACATAAGTTCTGAAGGAGGCCAGTTTTACATATAACAAATAAATCATTACATTAAAACATACAAACATGCACACAATGTTAAATAATGAGGATAAAACACAAATACACTTAAAACAGAGTCACTAACTAAGCACATAAAAACATCACATACTAAAAGCACTAAGAACAAGCACTCACATAGGTTACACACGGCAAAAAGACATAATCATGCACACAAAATAATAAAAGACATGCAATACAATAAACTAAGAGCTTAGCTATGATCTGTAATACAATGGATTTTAGCTAAGATGTGTTATACAATGGACTTTAGCTAAGATGTGTAATACAATGTATTTCAACAAAAACATACAAAATTATCAAAGTCTGTCAAACGGCAAGTTCAGTTCAGTGCTGAACCTTTTATCTGAAAATATAAAAATACGTTTAAACAGTTTTGGAGAAGATTTAATGCATTTGCAAACTTTGTATGCTGAAGGAAATGAATTCATGGGAAAATGGCCTTACCCTTTTTGTATTTTGATCACTTTGAATCCAGTACTTTAAGTCGTGGGTTTTTGCATATTTTTCGATGATATTTTAGTTAATACTCATTGAAGGCTTTTGTTCAACCGCCTCTTGTCTTATACAGGTCACATATTCTTTTTGGCATCCCTCTGTCCAACACTAACCACTAAACTCGCCATAAATCACTATAAGACACTGTAGAAGGGTTCGTTTGAGTCTGAGTCTCTTTTTCTCAGGTATCGTGTTTTTGTTTTTTATTTTTATGATTGATTAAAATGTTATGTTTTCATTATCTTGTTTTTATGAATCTGATGCCTTTGGTTTGACAATACGTTCGAGTTATACCCGTTTTGGTATCATTTCAGAAATAGATTAAGATGATATCTCCGTATTCCATCTGACCTTCATCTTGAAATTGACAACAGAGGTACACTACAAACATGGCTATATGACAAACGCGATGACTTCACTTTTCCAATAGTCAACAAGCAACATTCCAAAAGCACCGGCATATGGAGTTTACATCTCCCAACTCATTCGCTACTAAAGGTCCTGTGGTCGATACAGTGACTATCTTGATAGAGCTCGGTTGCTTACAAATAGGCTACTGAAGCAAGGGTATGTTGCCCATAACTACAGAAGTTTTACGGTCGACATCACGATCTTGTGGACCGCTATGGGATATCTGTTTCCCAGATGATGACAGATCTTTCTCTTTGCCACTAAAGTTTGTTTTTTCTCTACCGGATTTGACTTTAATACCGGAGTTGACATGTTCAACACGGCGGACGTCTTATAAGAAGCAGGAGATGCTAACTCTACCGGTACACCTGATCTCACATATGTTTTTATTGGGTCCATGTTGTTCATTTTTTATGTATGTGTGTCTTCATTTTCTTGTCTGTGTCGTGTTCATGTTATGTCTTTGTTTCTTTGTTTTTCCAACGTTGCAATTGTCCTTGGATCGTTCGTTTTGGACTGACGGTTCGGTTCTCACTTACTATATAAATAGGATTTTCCTGTATTTCCCTAGAACACGCGAAAGATTATATATATACATTTCATTTCAGGTTGTTCGAATTTGGAATCCAAGATAAATGCCAGGGGACTAAGCTTTATCGATCTAACATGCAACTCATCTAGCTACCAACAAAGTCCCTTAAACAAATGCAACTAAGATATCGCAAGCAGTAAAACCATCTTATTTGAGTACCATTTAAACACACGAGCTGTATCATCAGACTGGAGCTATTCGAGTGCTGTGTTAACACACGAGCTGTATCATCAGACGGGAGCTATTTGAGTACTGTTTAAACACATGATCTGTTTCATCAGACCGGAGCTATTTAAGTGCTGTTTAAACACACGAGCTGTATCGTCAGACTGGAGCTATTTGAGTGCCGTTTAAACACATGAGCTGTATCATCAGACTGGATCTATTTGGGTACCATTTTAAATACGCGAGCTGTATTATCAGACTGCATGGAGCTATTTGAGTGCTGTTTAAACACATGAGCTGTATCATCAGACTGGGGCTATTTGAACCCCATTTAAAGTAATCACATGAGCTATATCATCAGAATGCATGTAGTTAATTGAGTGCTGTTTAAACACGTGAGCTGTATCATCAGACTGTCCAGCTATTTGAGTACTGTCTAAACACATGAGCTGTATCATCAGACTGCATCTATTTGATACCATTTAAACACACGATCTGTATCATCAGATTGGAGCTATTTGAGTACTGTTTAAACACATGAGCTGTATCATCAGACTGGTGCTATTTAAGTACCATTTAAACACACGAGCTGTATCATCAAACTGGGGCTATTTGAGTACTGTTTAAACACATGAGCTGTATCAACAGACTAAAGATACATTCTGATAATAGAAATGTCCCATTTAAATATCGACAAAGTCATTCAATTTATCAGTCAGTAAGATTCTTGAGCATGTCAATTTTTTATGATACATCTATAGACAATCTCATAATATTATTTTAATAACTATCAACGTATATTCCACTGTTGAACAACGGCTTATATTATGAATCGTACAAGGAATAACAGAAAATTGAAAACTGAGAAAGACCAGATGGACACCATTCTCCTATATCTCGCTATGGCGTTTGACAATATGCCGTTCCAACGCCTTTTGTAAAAGCTATATTACTACGGAATAACTGAAATGCACTTAACGAATATCATTATTCTTGTCAAGTAGAAAGCAACAAGACTAGTAATGGTCAAGGGCTGTATGTCATATCACATTGTTGTCCACAAGATCATGATTTCAACCGTCAAACTATTGCAGTGATGACTTCAGATTATGGGTGACATACTCTTGTTTAAGTAGCCCACAAATCAGCAACCGAGTTCTATCAAGGAAATCACTGTGTCTACACCACAGGCATTTAAATAGCGAAACTTCACTTGTAAAGGTGACAGCAAACTAGTTGCTAAACAGACTGCTACAGATATACACTAAGTCTGAAGTCTACAGGCAATCATTCTCGCTAGGTAACTAGCAAGAAAGACTGCATTTCGGGTAGAACCAATTGCCAACGTAGGCCACCAACTCAGCCACTCTGGTAAAAAGACTTAAAGGTCAACCAAGAGGCAATTTTTGGTATAAACGTTGTTTCTTCCTTAGCATGTTTTATTTACTCATTATCCATGGTACTCTAGCTGTTTCTTGATTCAATGTCTTTGTTTGGATCTCTTAGTTGCTTGAAGTACTTTAATGAATTTATTCCAAAGTTTCTGGATATTTTCTCACCCATATTGTTTATGTTTGATAATTTCTAGATTTTGAATCAAATCGACGACTTATTGCTCTACATTTGCCTTTTGATATCCATATTACATACTTTACATTTTCTAGGTTTAGTTTGTTTGTGGAATACCTTAGTTTCAAATCCGGTGATTAGTAATTCGTAATATCTGTGGTGGTCATTTTGGTGTTCATGATATCAATTTTCTCAATCTGGCCCATATATCGTTGTTATGATCTAGTTTATATTTGGCAGTTGAAATGGCCTGTGAGAATATATTTGCTGTTCTGTTGGCTATCTACTCTTTCAAGTTGTCTATATGTTTCTGATCGCTCAGACATATAAAAACCAATTAATAGACCTTTCTTATTTCTTATAGTAATTTGTAGTCTTATGTTGGTCTGTTTGATGGGAATTATTCACTAAACTTTATTGCATTCATCGTTATTTTTGTGTTTTTGGAGGGGTTACTAGTATCCGTTTTGGCTATGATTTGGTCCCGCAGACTATATCTGGTTTCGTAAATGAAATTTAGCTTTGACTTCGTGCTCTTTATGTTAAAGCTTAAGTATAATTGCCTGTTACAACTTCTTAAGTTCTCTTTATTGGTATTACATAGATTCTGCAACTATTTCTAGTTCTTACACATGCATTAGATATGTTTTGACCTGGATTGTGAAGGTTTTTAGTTTTTTCTCCTGCTATATCATAATGCTAAATTATTGATGGTATCATTCATATATAAGATCTTATTTTGTTACTTGTTCAGATAATTCTTTGAATCTTGCAGAGTTTCAGGTTGATACTGTCGCATTTACAGAATTCCTTCCAATATTTTGTAGCCGTAAGACCACAGTTTGATACATGATATATATGATTCTAAAATAACCCATGTACTTCTTAAAATGCACATGTGTGACTATGTCTCTGAAAACAATCACTATGTAACATAAAATAAAGATATTCACAATTCTTACTAGAATGTAGAAATTGTGAAATGTAGTCTTTCTTTTCAAAAATATTTTCCATACTTATGTCTAAATTTTCGATAATAAATTCTATCCACTATCAATATAGACCCCTTGAATGGCCTTATTATAAAAATAAAGATAAATAAGTAAATTAAGTTGTGATGGATATACAAATTTAGTCATGTAAAAAACCCGAAAAGGGTTGTTGTTTATTTAAACAACATCATTAGTCTACGAATGAAAACAACAAAAATACCCCCATACAGACTTGAACTAAACAAATATGAAACCATATTTCAAAAAAGAGATATTTGTCATCTGATAATCATATAGGTCACTACATCATTAATTGTTGCATATCATGTAAAACAGCAAATCTAATGAGACACAGCAGAAAATGAAAAAAACAATTAATAGCAGATTTACTATATTTACAAAATAATATTATAATTCATATAAAATGTTCATTTTTAAAGAACTAGACAGATGTAAAGAACACATTGCTCCCTGGATACAATACATAATGTTTTTTATCTTAGATCATATTTAGAGTAATTAAAAGTTTAATTAGATTCGATCCGAACTCTGAATCAGGATTCTTTTCTTACTTAGTACTGGAATGATCATTTCTTTGAACTGTCTACGACCTTTCAGCAAATGCTGCTGAGTTGCTACATTACCGTAATGGAAGGGGAGGTTTGGCATGCCATTTCTTTTGAAATGCCTGACTGTACCAAGTCAGGACCATTGCGGTCGACAATTTTTCTGGTGGTTTCCACCTAATTTTCATTTTTTCTCATGGACTTCGGTTCTTGACAACTCTGTTCGGTAATTTTGTTATTACCCCCATTTTTTGAAAAAGGAACAAATTTAAAGTTTTTAATTCTACGGAAAACACATAGGTGAGTTTCTTCTTGAGAAGATATTTGGTCATATTCATCATTGTTACTTTTGCCCTTATCTCAGTATTTTTTTTTTCGCAAAAGTTAGCATCCACCACAACAGGAACAGAAATCCCGGATCGTTAGCCATTGGTTGTCGATTTCTGGCAAATCTCATATAATGAAATAAAGATTATATACAGAATCAATGCTACTGAATTACCCGATATACCGAAGTTAGTGTAAATTTAACTTCTGCAAATCAATTTTGACAACTCGTATCTCCTCAGTGCAAGTAAAATCAAAATATTTTGAAGACCATGAATCGGAAAGTATATAAAAGCGTATCGAAAACAAATCACTAATAAATAACAAAACACCGAACTTACTGTGAATTTAGTTTCTGCATATTTCGACAACTTATATCTCTTCAGTGCAGATCAAATCAAATCTATTGGAAATCCATAAATCGAAATATGCGTAAAAGCTAAAAGAGAACTTGCCAATATAGGACTAAAACAGAAACGCCACAAAATCAGCTAAGGAAAGAGCTATGCAAGAGGGAGATATTTTTTAAAATAAAATTACAAATTTTAGATATTGCAAGATTTCCATGGTCGTCAATAAGGAATATGGAATAATTAAATAGTGAAAAGAAAATAGGGAATAAGTAAATGGCGAATAGGGAATAGGGAATAAGTAAATGACGAATAGGGAATAAGTAACCAACTTGACGACTGTAAACATTGTTAGTTTTCAGCAAAATTGTACATCACTAATCATTGCAATACAGAAAATATATTTATTATACTTTTGAAGATTTTTCCTTAACAAAAATTAATTTGACCATTCAATCTATCATATGTAAGATTTTAATTAAAGCTGCAAGGGTAACATTCACTAAAATTGTCATATGGCTGAGAGGGTAACAATTTTTGCACTGTTACCCTCTGTTCATGGTCCAGTGATTTTCAATAAATGATTGAATTCTAAGTAACATTCAGTATAATAAAATAAATAACATATAGCTGGGAGGGTGACACAGCAGATTGTTACCCCTCGAAAAACATTGGTAACCTCAGCTTCGCATCGGTTGACAATGTTTTCTCGGGGTGACAATCTGCTCTGTCCCCTCCCAGCTATATGTTATTTATATATTACAATTCACTCGTCATAGTTAACTGTCATATTTCAACAATTATGATTATCAGTCTGATCCCATTATATTATAGTCTTTTGGTGTTTTTATTAACCTTACTAATTTAACAAAATAATTCTTTACAAACATACAGACACACTTTATTTAAGGTATCCGGATTTTATTTTTTTTTCTTTTAGATTCCTACTTATTGAAGGCAGAACAAATAACTAAATACCGAAGTCACTGTGAATTCACTTTCTGCATATGCGCATTTCGACAACTTATGTCTCAACAGTGCAGATAAAATCTAAACGTTTGGAAGACCATAAACTCAAAGATGTTTAAAACCGATAAAGAACAAATAACCAAATTGATCTAAATTTAAAGCCAAAATCATTAAAGGACAGACCTTTGCACGAGGGAGATACTCCTTAGTTTTCAATAAAATTTACTAAATTTTAGATATTGGAAGGTTTCAAAAATAATCGGCTTTCGGGTCAGCACCGAAGTACTGACTACTGGGCTGGTGAATACCCTCGGGGACTAATAGTCCACCAGCAGTGGCATCGACCCAGTGGTAACAAATAACTAAATACCGAAGTCACTGTGAATTTACTTTCTGCATATGCGCATTTCGACAACTTATGTCTCACCAGTGCAGATAAAATTTAAACGTTTGGAAGACCATAAACTCAAAGATGTTTAAAACTGATAGAGAACAAATAACCAAGATCTGAATTTAAAGCCAAAATCATCCAAGGACAGACCTTTGCATGAGGGAGATACTCCTTAGTTTTCAATAAAATTTACAAAATTTCAGATATTGGAAGGTTTCAAAAATAATCGGCTTTCGGGTCAGCACCGAAGTACTGACTACTGGGCTGGTGAATACCCTCGGGGACTAAAAGTCCACCAGCAGTGGCATCGACCCAGTGGTAACAAATAACTAAATACCGAAGTCACTGGGAATTTACTTTCTGCATATGCGCATTTCGACAACTTATGTCTCATCAGTGCAGATAAAATCTAAACGTTTGGAAGACCATAAACTCAAAGATGTTTAAAACTGATAGAGAACAAATAACCAAATTGATCTTAATTTAAAGCCAAAATCATCTCATTCTTTACAAACATATAGACAGACTTTATTTAATGTATCCGGATTTTAATGTTTTTTTTTCTTTTAGATTCCTACTTATTGAAGGCAGAACAAAGTAATTCTTTACAAACATATAGACGCACTTTATTTAATGTATCCGGATTTTGATGTTTTTTTTTCATTTAGATTCCTATGTATTGAAGGCATAAAAAAATTGAAGCGCAACAATATATTAATTCAACTACAAGTACACCCACTGGAGTTAAAGTGTTTAATGGGAATTATTCCACCATTTTCTGTAAAGAATAACACTATACCGAAGTTATTGTGAATCTAGTTTCTGCACATGGCCATTTTGATAACTTATGTATCTTCAGTGCAGATCAAATCAAAACTAAACATTTTAATCCTTCTAGAGCCCCGATGTCAATCTTGGTTTTCATTAAAGTTCATATAAATGCTATGGTTTTACTTCCATGTTTTTGTGTTAGTCTCATGCCTGTGTTTTTCTGTATTTTCACTTTTGTCTGGACTTATTGCCGAAACCTTGTTTCCTTCGGTACTCTACTGCCACAGTTTTTGTCAATTTTTGTCATTTTGTTGTAAAAACGTATATTTTTTTTAAATAACAAAATTCCGAAGTTAACGTAGATTTAGTTTCTGCATATGGAAATTTCGACAACTTATGTCTCTTCAATGCAGATCCACTGAAACATAATATTTGGAAATCCATAAATTAAAATATGTGAAAAGCTGATGAAAAATAAAAATGTAAAAAAGCCAAATGATGCTAATAAAAGAAATAAATGTATAAATTTTGTTTATTTAAAATCGTGTTGTTCTGATATCAGACGTGTTTGGTTACAGAACTTGAAGCGGCTACTTGTAAGAAGCATATTTATTTAGATAAATTTTCGTTTTACATTTTAAACTAGCAAAAGAATAAAATATAATTGAAACGAGGTTCCTTGATATTGACTAAATAAAATCAAATATTTTGTCAAAAATTGATAAAAACCGATTACAGGACACTAAAAATTTGTATAAAATTTTGCCTGTATACTTGGCATTTATTTTGTCCGAATATCATTATTGATAAGGAGCGACTGTTTCGAGAAGTAACCTGTCACCAGCAGCATTAGAATCAAATATAATTCAAAAAATAATCTGAATTAATCCAAATGTGTATAGATTAAATCTTCCACAGATATATATATATATATATATATATATATATATATATATATAAAATGTTTTAAATTAGAGTAAAATAACAGAATGCTACAATTTTATTGAAAAATGATAAAAAAGGCATGTAAATACAATGTATTGGAACCGGAAAATGTTTTTCATGTACCCCAATAAATAGTAAAAATTTTGTTTTGAGATTTTGATAAAATATTACTTTAAGAGATCTGCTAAAACCATATCGCAACAAGGTAAGATAACTACACCCGAACTTTTAGTCAAATTGAGCTCTTTAGATAATTATATGAAAGTTGCTCTCTCGACATTAAAGATACAAAATAATAAAAATAAACATTTATTCGGCCAAGCAATGGACACAAATTTCCTGTTACACAAAAACATATCGAAAATGCATGTAATTCGAGTTCTTAAGATGACCATTTCGACTAGTTATGTCTCAAACAATTAGAATATATGAACAAGAACTGATAGAGAACACATGACCTCTGATAAAGTGGTATTTATAAATTAAAAAAAAAACAAAAATGGGAGGTAAAACTCCCAACAAACAAAAAAGGTTTTGGTTGGTAATAAACACTAATTTTGAGATATGATTTGAACGTTTCTTATTAGTTTCGAGATGTTTGACTACATTTTCTATGATTTCATTTGAATACCGTGATCACAGTTTATTGTACAGTTCACAGAAGAGTTACAATAATTATCTAGGACACAAATTCTAATGTGAAAGTGTTTTTATGGTATTCCCTTTATGGAAGCAAGGCATAGTTTATGATGCATATTTATATATCGTCTTTCAGAATTGAATAATTAGACGATAAATATTTTTTGCATCGGTTTTATTATTGACAATAGTGAATTCGAGGATAATTCTACTGCTGGGCAATGTACGAGCCGAGACCAGGACTCATATTGTTGTGGGACATAAATCAAATTCATGCAATTTTCTCCTTACAAAAATATTTATTTCTCTTGTATCAATAAAATTTTATGTGAAGCACATTATTTTTGATTGGAAATACTTTAACGTGCTTGGGCTATGAAACTGCAGGGTACAGACATAGGGAGTTTTCCCGTATCCTAATGCTACCTGTCAGGGCGGACAAATATGTCGACTAGGTTATAAAACAGCACGAGTTTAACATCCTTTAATTCACATTAAACCGTTTATTCCGTAATTCTATACCAGTTTGGCCATAGAACTAATCAACGGAAAATGACCTTTTATGTGGCAAATTTCAAAACTTTTGTGCATTAGTTTAATTTATATCCCACATGAGAACTAATATTTTCTCATAAAATAGAGTTTTTAGTAGTGCATTACAATGCAGAAGGGTCAGCTGAACATTTGTTCTATATAATAAAGGGTCTCATCCGGCGACATTATTTGTCTAGTTGGTCAGTGTTCAATACAAATGGCGCGATTTTCGTTAATCAATTAGCCATACATCTAGATTATATTCATGAGGTGATTAAACTTCTCCACCCCAAAACTGACCATCCGGATACCCTGTTGTGTGATGGATTTATATCCAAAATAGTCACTTTTCCCTTTAATGCATCAATATTTAACGAAAAAATACAAAGAACAAAACTCCATAATTATTATAGAAATAGTCATGGAAATTTGCAATATCTAAATTTTAAAAATTGCTAACAATTAATGAGCACTTCCTTCGTGCATAGCTCTGTCCTTATGTTATTTTGACTTTTCATTTAGATCTTTTTGGTTATTTGTTCTCAATCATATTTTACAAATTTAGTCTTCCAAATGTTTTGATCTGATCTATCATATTATATTCATATTCTCATGCGTCCTTTGTATTTATTTATTTATTTATTTGTATATTTATTTATTCCATGTCAGTATTATAACTTTGTTACATTTCTCTGTACCGTTGTATCGTGGTTTATTGAGAATAAAGATATCTGCTCTAAAAAGACATAAGTTGTTGAAATGGCCATATGCAGATACTAAATTTACTACATCAATGAAACTAAGATATACCCCTTTGATATAATAATTATCTATATCCATAAGTAAAATCTTTTTTAGAATATTCAATTTTCACATAATATTGGTTCGACATTGCTTTTTTGTTGTTTTTTTTTTTTTCATTTTCGTGATATTTTATCATTTAAATGAGTCTAAGTTCGGTAATTTTGTTATTATTACCCCCATATACTGAGGCGAAGGATCTTTTTTGGCTAAAATTTTACCAAATACATCGAATCAGCCAAAATAAACCCATTTGATATATTTAAAATAAGCCACAAAAACCGAAATGTTATCCCTGAAGTTGGAGTATTAAACATGTTCATGTTAAACCAAGTAAAACAAAAGAATATTTTTCATTGTTTTTACTAAATATATCATTTTATTTCGTTTTTACCTTTTTTTGTTGCTTGTTTTTGCATTTTTCACCAATAACGTTTGATAATGGACGCTGTTGTAAGGCTCCATGTCTCTGTCAAGTTGATCACAAATGGCATCTTCTATCTCACAAGTCAAATATGAAAGCAATGATACAACGATATTTTTATTATTATAAGTATACAAATGCAAAGAGTAGCAAACTCTAAATTTGTAATTTAAACCCTTTTGCATTAATCCATTCTACTGTAGATCAACCATGTTGCAGTGTATTTAACACAAACTCAATTTTCGTTACTCTATAATGTAATGAGACTGCCGAACCCAGTTATCTAAAATGTATCTTCTCTGCACTAATGAGAATTTCAATATAGAACCAAAAATTCTACCAGTTCAAATTTATATTTTTCTTCTCATATTTAAATTTCAAAACACCCTGAAACACAATGAAGAAATGGCCATTAGAAAAACAAAATACCATAATTATAATAATATTTTAAAAGAACTCAGTTTCGATTTTTTAGATATTGGCCCAGTTTCAATAAAACTGAATCTAAATTTTCTGATCTGGCTGTGGATTAGTTTCTATTAATTGTCAAATTTTTCATATTCAAAAAAATGGAAAAAAAATTGAAAGTGCGTTTGAAACAATTATTATCTCCCTCATGCAAAACTCTGTCCTTAGCTGATTTTGGCTTTATATTTAGATCATATAGGTTATTTGTTCTCTATCAGTTTTTACATATCTTTGAATTTATGGTCTTCCAAACGTTTAGATTTTATCTGCACTGAAGAGACATAAGTTGTCGAAATGCGCACATGCGGAAAAAACTTCGGTTTTCAGTTATTTAAAAAGGAAATTAATAAAGATAAAACATTACATTCTATGATCTTTTCTTTAAGAAGGTAGCAAACAATTGACAAATGGAGAGTTGAATCGTAATACCAGTGAACCTATTGTCTCACTAGAAAGAGGTATTTACTAAGACTAGTGGTAATGAAATTTTAAAATACAAAAATGTAATATGTTTTTTAATATATAATTCTATTACTAGTATTTGCATATCATTTCATAATATGGATGTTATATAGTATACAATATTATACTAGATAAGAGTTATTGTTTTCAGCAATAAAGCAGTAGTTGTAATAAAGTTGATACTATACACATGAACAATAACAAAATTCTCTATCTACATAACAAACATAATTACACATATGCACACACATGAAGATATCAGTCCCTTGTGAAAAAATTTGAAGTTTCTGTCCGAACTCTGATTCAAGATTCTCTCTTTGCTTAATACTGGGATGATCATTTGTTTTAACTGTCTACGACCTTTCAATGGAAATTACTGTTGAGTTACTACCGGACACTACCGCGATGGAAGGGGAGGTTAAAATAGCCTTAGAACCGGTTTAACCCACCATTTCTTTTGAAATGCCTGTACCAAGCCAGGTCCATTGCGGTTGACAGTTCTTTGTCTTTTGTTATCTGTGTTGTTTTGTTCTGTAAATTTAGTTTTGTCTTTGTCTATGATGCTTGTGATTCAGATTTTCCGTTGTGATATTTTTGCATTTCACCTTGGTTTTGTTTAAGGGTTAGAGAAGTAACATGTACAGTGATTTTTTATTGGTTTTGTCTTAGGGTTAGAAAATAACATTTACCAATCAGTCACCCAAAAGATCTTTCACAACATTATTTTTACTAAGTACAGGGATAAACATTTCCTTGAATTACGACCTGTCAAAGGCAGCTGCTATTGAGTTGACCCCGGACACTGCCGCAATGGAAGAGGCCACGAAAACCGAAATGTTTTCCCTGAAGTTGATTTGCAAATTAAACCAACTAAAACAAAAGAATATTTTCATAGTTTTTACTAAGTATATCATTTTAATTCGTTTTTACCTTTTTTGTTGCTTGTTTTTGCGTTTTTCACCAATAACGTTTGATAATGGACGCTTTTTAAGGCTCCATGTCCCTGTCAAGTTGATCACAAATGGCATCTTCTATCTCACAAGTCAAATATGAAATCAAAATTGAAAGGTTGTATGAAACAACTGAAAAGGAATGTATTATACATAAAAAAAAATCAATTCTATGTACTCTACTTTAAACAGAGAGCAAACAATTAAGAAATGGAGAGTTGAATCTTTAATACCAGTGAACTTATTGTAACACTAGAAAGAGGTATTTACTAAGACTAGTGGTAATGAAATTTTAGAATACAAAAAAATGTAATTTGTTTTTTTAATATATAATCTTATTATTTGCATATCATTTTCATAATCTGATATAAACAATATGGATGTTATATTAAAATAGTATACAATATTATACTAAATGTGAGTTATTATTTTCAGCAATAAAGCAATAGTTGTCATAAAGTTAATATGATAAACATAAACATGAAACAATAACAAAATTCTCTATCTACCTATTATTGTCACAAACATAATTACACATATGCACACACACGAAGAAATCAGTCCCTTGTGGAAAATTGTGAAGTTTCGGTCCGAACTCTGATTCAAGATTCTTTCTTTACTTAATACTTGGATGATCATTTCTTTTAACTTCTACGAACTGTGAAAGGCAGTTGCTGTTGAGTTGATCCCGGACACTGCCACAGTGGAAGGGGAGGTTAAAATAGCCTTAGAACCGGTTTAACCCACCATTTCTTTTGAAATGCCTGTACCAAGTCGGGACCATTGCGGTCGACAATTTAGCCGATGGTTTCCACCTGATTTGTCCTTTTGTCTCATGGACTTGGCTCTTGACCACTCTGTTCGGTAATTTTGGTATTACCCCCCATAGATATACAAGATTATATGTGTCGGTCATCATATGACAGCAGCTGTAAGAACTATTTGCCATTTAATTTAATGTTTTTTGACGACCAAGCCCTATAGACTCTGCGTCCATGGAAAAACAAAAAACATGGATGTAGCCTCAAATTCCACTCAAACCGGTGCCACTTTCTATGAAGTAAGAGCAAAGTATTTTTGAATGTCCCATGGTGACTTGCAGGTGGAGAACAACAGAAAGCGTTGTTCGATTCCTTGGATTTAATTTGTTTTTCTAGAGACTTTGTCTCATATAAATTTACTAAATATACTTTCATTGTTGATATACATATACTAGCAATTTTTAAGCTGATGAATTTTTTCAGCAATGGATAGATTTTCCTACTGCAAAACAACATGTGGACAGCAATTAATAACATTACAGTTTAACGCCAAACCATAGACCAGATGTCTGGATCAGAAGCTTAATATCTTACACAGATATAAAACTCAGTTAGTCGTGAAA
The DNA here is from genome assembly GCA_002080025.1 of Modiolus philippinarum. Lineage (NCBI taxonomy): Eukaryota > Metazoa > Mollusca > Bivalvia > Mytilida > Modiolidae > Modiolus > Modiolus philippinarum. The sequence goes on along the minus strand of MJUU01014430.1, from coordinate 28,570 downwards.
TTTTTGTTTTAGATATCATAAGACGGTATTTTTACGCTGAATGTGGTCCCTAATGTATCTATTATTACTCTGATGGATTGATCGGTATTTAATGTGTATTAGTTGGTCAGACGTCATAAAATGTTAATTGTTGGATTTAATGACAAGGAAATTTATTAAGCAGTAATTCTTTTAGTTTAACCTTTCAATTTGGAATACAAGAGGTGTACAAAATTTCAAATTTGCATTGCACATTGACACTTTTTGACGGTATACATTCCCAAGATCATCATTGCTTGAAGAATGGGAACAGAAAAACATATTAGCGGCTTGCCGTTAAAAGTTTAATCCATCTACTTTCCTGAAACCCAGAATTTGATTACAGTTTTTCCGGGTCTTATTTTGGAAAGATTTGCAAGTTGGGTATTTTTATATTTTGGATGAAAAATTACGAGTAATGAACTTATTCACTACAATAACGAAAAATATACGTTACTTAAGATTTCTATTATACTCACTAATACGTTGACTGTTATTAAAAACCTGGTAATAAATTTCTGTAACAAAGTACATGAAAACAGTGGTATAAATCATTTTTGGGGTGTAAAAAATTCATTGGAAGTTCTCAATAAATTGAATGCTTATTAATGGCCCTTTTGAATCCCTCGAAAGTTTTGATTTCTCTACCCTCTATACTACCTTACAACATAATCTTATAAAGGAAAAGTTCAGACGTCTTATTCAATGGGCATTCAACGTGCAACGTGGGTCTTCTCGGCTTTTCAATGAAACCTTTCAGGTTTGTCTTTTTTCATAAACATGTTAATGAACAAGTAAAGGGATATGTTAACATGTTAACATGTTTTCATAGTCAATTCGAATGATTTCAAAACTTAATCACCTCTTGTATATAAAGCAATCAAATGCTAACTGGAAAACAATCGGCTCACGGCTTGTATTGCAGAATTTGCTTGTACCTTATTTTAATTACGTTAATTAAGGGTCTTTCTGATTAAAAATAAATCAGCGTTTCTGGTGCCGCAAAATTTTTTTTCTGTTTTTCTGTTTTTGACGATCCTTCAACTTAATGGTAAAATATTTATCTTATGACTGTTAATCTGCTCAGAAAAAAGTTTTTAAAAGAATTTTTTTTTTATTTTTACCGAAAAAAAAACAAGACCATTGATATTAAGTGGTGAAGTAATTTGAAATATTGAATGTAGTTAACTTCCATGGAATTTTTTAAATTAATTATTTGATGAAAAAATTATAGAAAACGAAAAGAAAATAACTGAGTAACAAATGGTAGGGAATGCAGAAATATCAGGTGATTGCGGATAGAAAATGAAAATAAAAGTTTTGTTACAAGAAACTCTTTTCATAGAAGGTACTTAAAATTACTCACTGAAATTATGGAAATATCCATCAAATAAAAAATACGCCGAGTACTCGAGCACAAATGTTGGATTCGAGTACTCGTTGCCATGAAATAAAAGGGACAACAGGAAACACCTACAATGGCTGAAAACTATAATTACATGCCACAATCTGCCATTTCTATTAATTATCCATTCCTGGATGGCGATGTTCCAGTAGCGCCATCATATGGTGTTTACGTATCTCAACTTGTTCGATTTGCTCGAGTATGTAATAGCATTTGCGATTTTAATAAACGGAATCTTTTCATAACTGAAAAACTATATCATCAGGGTTCCGTCATCATAAACTAATTAAAATCTTTATCGATATAAAGACTTAGTTCGTAAATTCAATACAACCTGTAAACATCTAATCAAGGATGGTATTTCACATCCCTTATTTTACGGCAATGTTCTACATAAGAGAAAAAATGCTTAAACTCGCCTTACACACTTATAAAACCTTTAAATCGTCTAATTCATAAGGGTAATAATTACGGTATTGTCGTAATGTCATTACATATGGCTTTCTTTGGTATTAACATTGATTTTGTGATAGGGCCTTTGCATCTTGACTAAACACATTCTAAATTTATAAAATCAGTATTGCATGGACACGGGTTATGCATTCTAGTATGTGCATGAAATCATGCTACCTCATGGGAAGGGATCTTGGTGGAAGCCACATATACTGAGGGTACATAACTTAATTTGTCAGTTGGTAATGGGTCTAGAGCTGGCATGTCAGTTAACTGCTAACAGTCTTTTGTGATTTCATGTTTATGTTCGTATATTTAGTTCTTTCAGTTTCATTTTTCACAACTGACTCAGTCCTTTTGCTAACTGAATTTTACGGTTGTTACGATTGTTTTTTTTATTTATTACATTGGCCTTTGGAAGAGGGTTTAGGCCCAATAAAACTAGTTTAACCCCGCCGCAGCAGGTTTGCGCCTGTCCTAAGTCAGGAAATCTATTAAGGTCTATTAAGCCTTTGTGCGTCTTATCTGATTTCTAGTTAGTTTACTTTATGCCTATAGGAGGCTAGGATGATGTTTATTTCGCTGAACTTGATTACTCTTTATTTAGGGACCGTGTCCGACCTGCCGTTGGGTGTGGGGTTTCCTCACCGTTCACTGAAGATCTTATGGTGGCTTTGAGTTGTTATTACTCCTCTTTGGGTCGTTGTCCCTTTGACACATTCCCCTTTCCCCCTTTTTTTTTCTATTATAATCAAAGTCATCTTTAAATTTTACGTATGACCATTTATGATAACAAGTACAGAGAATGACAATTTGAGTTATTTTTTTTAACGCGCTAAATGCATTATGCAATCTGCCGTTTTGTACACTCTCACACAATATATGGGGTCATGTGATTATTTAAATGGAACAAGTTTAAAAATATTTAATTAACTAAGTATCTAGGTATATAAACATACTTTGAATAGTATACATTTTTATACACATATGAAATAACATAAAGTAGTTTTAAGTTACAATTTGAAGAATTTCTTTAAATTTACATTAAGCTTTACTACATCGGCAAACGAACACCGAAGAAAACTTGATGAAAATCAAAAATCCGAAGTCACGGCAATTCATATCCAACACGAATTGAAACAGCATGACAAAGACATAATATGAACAAGAAAAAAAACGCCACAAAACTAAAGCACTAGCAGTGTGAACCCATACAAAAACTGAGGTATCATCAGGTGCTCTGGAAGGGTAAGCATGATCTGCTCCACGCGTGGCACCCGTCATACTGCCAGTGAAAGTCCGGTATTGTCACAGTCGGTATTTGTCGATTCGGTATTAAACTCTGGATCTACCCAAAGATATCTATTCTCATCTGTGAAATAGAAACAGTGTAACGGTCTGTCAAATTACTAAATACCGAAGTTACTGTAAATTTAAATTCTGCATATGCGCATTTCGACAACTTATGTCTTTTCAGTGCAGATAAAATCTAAATGTTTGGAAGACCATAAACACAAAGATGTTTAAAAACTGATAGAGAGCAAATAACCAATATAATCTAAATGTAAAGCCAAAATGATGGTGACCACCGTAAAACTTCTGTAGTGGCAATTGCAACAGAGACTGAACATACCCTTGATGTATAAGTGTTTGACAAAGTATATTTGCTTGTTTAAGTTTTTTTTTTATTAATTTCATTCGGTAGTGAGTTCCTCACTTTTGGCCCACTTCAGGAGAAATTTATAAAATTCTGTATTTGATTTAAGAAAAGAAAATCGGCTGATGCAGAAAATTTGGTATCGTATGGCCTTATGTTACATGTAGAAATTATAATATTTGATAATATTTTGATGCCTATTTAGTTTTAGATTCATCATTCAATAATACTCTTTGATTTTGATGCCTATTTAGTTTTAGATTCATCATTCAATAATACTCTTTGGTTAAGTCTTCCTACTTCATGCTATCCCGTATTTAATTAATCGTTTGGGAGGTGGTTCCATAAAATCATGTTCATCTAGAAATGGTTCCTGCGACCACTTTTGTATAAAATCTAAAGCAAATATTTTCTACCTATCTCCAAATATGCAGAAACTAATGCACATTTTTTGCTGCAGATTCAAGCGTTTGATTTGATTTTAAACTTATCTTATTCAATAAAGAAAGGGATTGGGCAACAGGCAAAGCCTATACAAGCCCTCTTCCATAATACATGCAAAACAAGCAGGAAAACACTAGTGAGGCTGCTCATGGAAGTATCGAGGAATCGGGTAATCAATTAATTATCACAAAATTAATTTAGTTCTTGAAAACTAAGGTTACTTGTAAATAGGGTAATCTTTAGTAAATTAGAATTATCACGAAATATGATAATCAAATATTCAGAGTCAAAATGAGGTTTTAAGTAAAAAAAAACTAGTAATACAATATTCAGCAAGAAAAAAACCCTAATTATCAGGTTTTTTTTGGAAAACCATGAATAGACTCACCAGTTACTCACTTTATAAATCATAATATTATAATCAAAGGAAAACACCTTAAGACATGCAATGGCACCATGATTAAAGAACACCAATATTTGAAGAAAAAAAAGAAATAATAATACAGAACTAATTGAATTACTATACATACAAAACAAAGCACATAAATCATGCAAAATAAACAACACAGCAAGAAAAAAAAACAAACTTTTAAGCAAGTCTGTGAGTGTCATGAATGTATTTTTTAACATATTAGAATATTTGTATATTCATGTCAATAGAATAGGTTCCGTTACCATTGAGGAGTTAGTCCACAGTGATGTCTATATCTATATTCAAGCGTTCTTCTTATATTCCTGAAAGGTTTTTGGGCAAATATTAACATACGTTGGTAAATGTAATTACTTTTGAAAAACTTTTTTGTTATCATGCATAGCTTTTGTCAAATATTATTAGTTTTTCAGATAAGTTATGTGAACATTTTTAAAACTTACCAACTATTACCTGTTATAAGGTATTTTTTTCAAACTTGTGGCAAATTTATATTAATAAAGATTAATCAACATTTCTCAATAGCTTCAATACTTCTGAAATAATTTTGAAATACAAATATGTAAAAAATTCTTACTTTATATAAAAAGTAATAATAGTTAGTTATACTTCTTGTCTTCACTATTGTGCTCAAACAAGATCAAATTTTCAACAAAAATCATTAACACTGTGCTTATAACCTATGCTGTTAATAGTCTGCTGTACTCCCAACACAATAGGAATCACAGAGGTACATGGTTTCTGAACAATATTTTATTTTAAACACCAATTGCTTTTATCAAATCATTTCAACATCATGGCAAGTTTTTATACATCTCTGGATATCATCTTCTGAAACTTATTACCTATCAGTGGGGAAACCTTTTTCGTATAATTGTGAAAAAAATATGTTCACTTTTTCAACTAGCATTTAAAATTTATCCTCATCTTTGAAGATATCTTCCAGAATACTATTTTATACCAAATATTAATAAAGTTTCTTTTCTTTGTAAGTGATATAAATACAATAAAAGATTATTGTTAAACTGATTACAAATCAAAATCTCAATTTTTAGTATTAAAATGTTTTCACATCAGCAGAAAATGAAGTATCCTCCACAACGTACATATGATTTGATTTGATCTGCACTGAAGAGACATAAGTTGTCGAAATGCGCATATGCAAGAACTCAATTCACAGTAATGTCGGTATTTTGTTTTTTATGTTTATGATAGCAGACTCTGTCACAAATATATAACCAGGGTTCAGGCAACCAGTTTTAGAATGTTTAGTAATAATTTGCTTGTCAAGGTAAGATTGGTGTACCAATTGTTTACCATTTGTATACTTTGTGCTACTAATTTGGCGCAATAAATAGAACTTTTTTATATTTAGACTTCCAAATGTTTTAATTTGTTCTACACTGAAGAGACATAAAATGACCATCTATAGAAACAAAATTTACGGAAATACCCGTATATTGATATATATCCTGTAATCATTTCTAAAGATCAAGGAGGAGTAATCTCATAATCTATTTTTAAAAGATCGAACACTTAGAAATAACCTTAGCATGTTCATATGAATTCCTTAAGAGATGAGACTTGGAGACGGAAATGTAAATATACCAAATATTTTATCAAAATAATAATAATAATAGCAGCACAAACGCTTATAAATAAAAAAAATACAGAAGTTACTGTAAATTTAGTTTCTGCAATATTTCGACAACTTATGTCTCTTCAGTGTAGATACAATCTAAACATTTGGAAGACAATAAACACAAAGATCTTTGAAATTGATAGAGAACTAATAACCAAATATGGTCTAAATAGATAGCCAAAGTCAGCTTAGGACAGAGCCTTGCACGAGGGAGATACTCCTTAGTCTTCAACAAAATTTACAAAAGTAAGTGAGATCCGAACCGTCAATCCAAAACAAATAATCCAAGGACAATGGCAACATCGGTAACAACAAAGAAACAGAGACCCAAGATGAGTACGGCACAGAAAACTGAACACACATACACACACACACACACAAAGATGAACAATACGGACCCAATAAAAAGCCACAGGTGAGATCAGGTGCACCAGTAGAGTAAGCATTTCCTGGTTGAGAAGTAGTCCATTGCTACTGGAAACTGATAAATAGGTTTCAATTTGTGTTAAGGTTTTTGGATAGTTTATTGATAATAAATAAATTTAAATGAGCAACATTTATGCTACAAGTGCGCAAAATATGTGTCTTTTGGAAAAACTTATTTTTTCAAGGAGTTGGATAATTACCTGTATATAGAAATGATAAGGGACAAATAATATTTTCTTAATTTTTTTCTCAATTATGATCAGTGACCCGTCCCCTATTTTTTAGGTTCTTACTTCCAAAGCGATTTCTTTAACACAGTTAATATTTTCGCAATAATCTATCGTTTTTTTTTCCTATCAAAAAACTTTTAAAAGTTTATTTTCTCCTATATGGACTATATTAAATGACTAAATACCGAAATTACTGTGAATTATTTTCTGCATATGCGCACTTCGACACCTTATGTCTTTTCAGTGCAGATAAAATCTAAAGGTTTGGAAGACAATAAACTACTCAAAAATGTTAAAAACTGATAGAGAACAAATAACCAATATGATCTAGAAGTAAAATAAGCTATATACAGAGCTTTGCATGAGGGAGATACTCCTTAGTTTTCAACTCAATTTACAAAAATTCGGATGTTGCAAGGTTCCAAATAAAATCGGCTTTCGGGTCAGCACCGAGGTACTGACTACTGGACTGTTGAATATCCTCGGGGACTAACAGTCCACCAGCAGAGGCATCGACCCAGTGGTAACAAATGACTAAATACCGAAGTTACTGTGAATTATTTTCTACATGTTCTATATACATTCCTGCACGTTAAAGAACCCTTGTAGCAAGCTCTTTTTGGGGTGATCCGTAGGTGATCGGCTACAAGGCTGATTCCCCGCCCTTGACGATTTCACCCTACTTTTCCAGTGGCAGTCAGAATTTCCCGTCCCATGGCCATTTCCATACCCCAAAGTGATTATTTATCAACAAACTTGTTCTCGTCTTGATATAGCTGAAATATTGCTGAGTAGACGTTAAACAATATTCAATCAATCAATCAATATATACATTTCAGTTATGGTGCACTTGTTCTTGAAAGAATAGACCATATCCAGGTTCATGGTCTGCACTCCCTTATTTGGACTTTGAGACTTATCCCGGTATGGACATTTACTGGTTCCCCATTCCCAGTTGTACTGAGCACTAAGGAAAACAGAAATTTTCTGATGTGAATTTCTTAAAAGCTGATTAATTTCTGAGAAAATCAAAGTTGTCAACATTTGAAGCAACAGATTGGAAATATTTTGAATCATTTTTAAACAGGGTTGCCCTACGGACAGAAAATATTTCTGTTAGTGACAGGCAACTGATTCTATGGTTCTTAAGTAAAATTATTGATAGTATGACAGAATTTCTTTTATATCAGATGATTTTTGAGATACACTGATCAATAAAAAAATCACTAAAAGTTTAATTCATCTTTCTATGTGAATAAAACACTGACTTTGAAGTTCTGGAGATTTTTGTTCGTCCACGCCTAAGAGGGATAACTCTTACAAAGTGACAAATTAGGGAGTGCAGACCATGAACCTGGATATCATCTATTTTTCATATGGTAACACTATCATACTTTCAAACTTTGGCGTTTTTTTTGTAATTTCAAATAACAAAATACCGAGGTTATTGCAGTTACTGGCTACTGGGTTGATGAATACCCTCGTGGACTAACAGTCCAACAGCAGTGGCATTGGCCTTGTGGTAACAAATACCAAAATATCGAGGTTACTGTGATTTGAGGTTCTGCATATGCGCATTTCAACAACTTATGTCTTATCAGTGCCGATCAAATCAAACCATTTGAAAATCAATAAACCGAAATATGTGTAAAAGCTGATAGAGAACAAATTACCAGTGTGATCTTAATAGAAAAGCCAAAATCAGCTAAGGACAGAGCTATGCAAGAGGGAGATAAACTTAGGTTTTAACAAAATTTTCTTAAATTTAGATATTGCAAATTTTCAAATAAAATCGGTTTTCGGGAAAGCACCGAATACTGGCTATTGGGTTGGTGAATACCCTCGGGGACTAAATTGTTATTCTGACCACCTTTTTATTGTGCTCATATGTAATGATTTTAGATCCTATTGGTTATTTGTTCTCTGTCAGCTTTACACGTATTTTGGTCGATGGTCTTCCATTGTTTTGATTTTATCTGAACTTCAGAAAAAAATATATTAGTTGTTGAAATGCGCATATGCAGAAACAAAATTAATAGTAACTTCGGTACATTATTATTCATTACCACTGGGCCGATGCCTCTGCTGGTATACTGTTAGTCCCCCAGTAGTCAGTGCTGATCCGAAAACCGATATTTTTTAAACTTGCAATATCAAAATTTTACATTTTTTTAAACTAAGGAGTATCTCCTTCATGCATAGCTCTGTCCATAGCTGAATTTAGGCTTTTCTATTTAGATTCTATTTGTTATTTGTTCTCTATCAGCTTTGCACGTATGTCGCTTTATGGACTTCCAATGTTATGATTTAATCGCCACTGAAGAGACATAAGAACTCGAAACGCGCATCAAGAAACAAAATTAACAGTAACTTCTGTACTTTGTTATTTATTACGCCAAGTTTTTTTTAACTTTTGACTCTACAAGTGTCCTGTTGTTGTTGAAGTGTTTAAGTGATTGTCTTTTGTTAGTTTTTTTTGTCGGACAACGGATTACAGCATTGTTAGAACACTTTGCCAGTTAATTTAATGTTTGTTGACGATCCCGCATCCATGTGTAAAGCGACGTTTGTGAAGCATTGCTCGACATCTTGCAATGAATTCCACTCAAACCGGTGCTAGGGGGGGGGGGGTGTCTTGAAATTGCTATGACCGAAGCTCATGGTTGAAGTCTTCATGGTGACTTCAAGATGAACAAAAACAATTAAAGCGTTGTTCTATTGCTTTGTTTTTCATGCATTTGTTAAGACTGTGTATCATATCCCTTCATTGCTTTTATTAGGAAAGGTAAAAAAACTTGCTATTTTCGGAGGCTTCTCCCCCCTTAAAAACGAGTTTGTTGACCTATAGTTTTTTTTTCAAAAACCTTTTAAGTGCATCAAAAACCCTTAGATCACAGAAAAATTGGAACATCTATTATTTTTTTTTAGTCAACCGGCCTACCTCACATATGAATTTCTTCTTCCTTTTTTGGATTTAGGAGTTTTGATTTTTCATTTTCTCCCTTTTTCTTCTGTATTCGTTAGCCCTATCTACTCTTATGTACGGTCGTCAAACACAAGTGGAAGTCTTTTTAACCTTATTGCTGTTTAGGGTCAGACTAACTTCAGACTAATCTGAATCAATGAGTCAAATTTAAACAAAACACATTACAAAAATACTAAATCATCAACCAACTCGCAACAACAGAATTGTGTGTCTAATAATGATTCAAATGAACAAACAGCTAAGAAACATTATCGCCTATGAAACTTGAGAAACAGAATAAAAAAAATACTATTTTGTCGAAATAAACGATGAAAAATATGACATTACTTGCAAAGTAAATTACTTTCTTACTGTTGTCTATAGTCAGGTTTCACATATACTTATGCATTCAATAGGAAAAACAACAAAGTACTGCAAAGGCAGTAAATTTTAGTTCATAATTAGGTAATTTAAATAGTATATTCCCTCCAGTAAGGATATAACTCGGTCTATTAAGGATGAAATCAATTGTCTTAATTTAATTGTCTTATTTGTACAACAGGATATTGACGCATGCAAGCACAAATATCAGTAAAAACTTAGGAATACATACGGTATAAAAACTTAGAAATACATACGGTAGATAAGAAGTTTGCTGGTTAGGGAAAATATAACATAAGAAACAGTTTTTGTGCCCCAAAAACTGATAGATTTAAAATGCAATTGATCCTCATTATAATAGGTCAGAAATTCTATGGCCGTCACCATGATATTATTGACAGATATGACGTGTCTGTGCTCCAAATGAAAACGGACATTTTCAGCTAGACTTCACGTCTTCACGGATTTGACATAACCGGATTTGACTCAACCCTGGATTGACTCACTGATAGTGTGACGGGTGCCGCTAGCGGAGCAGGACATGCTTACCCTTCCGGAGCACCTGATGTCACTCCCGGTTTTCCTGGGAGTTCACACTATGAGTGCCTTAATTCTTAATGTTATCTTTTTACTTTCATGCATTGTAGCTGTCTCAAGTCCTTGTTTTGTCTTTGTTTTTATCTGTTACAGTTTTTGCCATGTCTTTGGACTTCGATTTTTGTAGTCATCGCTTCCCTTGTTCCTTCGGTATTCTACTGCCGTTGCCTCATTATAATAATGATGAAAATCGTGAAAACATATAAACATAAATAAATCAAATCAATTCATTAAAAATCGTAATGACCATGCTTGTTACTTGACAACTTTGACACTACATTGACCCTGTTGCAAAAAATACAAGAAAAAGTAAACTAGAATTTTTTTATTGTTTCAACAGTAATAAAATTAGAAAATACCGAACTTACTGTGAATTTAGTTTCTGCATATGGCTATTTCGACAACTTATGTCTCCTCAGTAAAAGGATTCTCTCATTATGACGACAAATGAAGATTCCACAATTAAGACAGGTTTCTTGCTAATTTACGACTGAAATAATCTTGGCATTACATGTACTTTTCGACATTGAGCTTTTTTTTCACTTCACAATAGCTAACGTCCTACATGTTCGTAATTTCGTAATCTTTTAATTTCAGCAGAACTAAAGGTATACATATGGTATATAAAGTGTTGAAATGGCGCAATATAATGATTGAAGATCACCTGATCACATCTATGTGTTTTATGGGTCCCTGTTGTTCATCTGTATGTGTTTGTTTCATTTTCTTTGTTTTCTTTGCATCTTTGTGTTGCCAATGTAGCTATTATTCCTTTTTTAGATTGACGTTTCTGCTCTCACTTACTTAACGTTTTGCATAAATTCACCTTAGTTTCCTCAATTATTATATTTTTATATGAAAATGACTAAAATTGATTTTAAAAATGAAATAGAAAAATATTTTTATTCTAAAAAGTTAAAAGAACACGGTATGTTTCTTTTTCAGTTGATATAATTTTGAAAGGATGAATTATTTGGCAATTAGAAAGACTAAATAAATTTCTTCTTTTTTTCCATTTTAGTATTTTTTACTAACCGAAGGGCAATAAGGGTTATATTGTCGTTTTGGGTCAAATTGAATTCTTTTTTCAAATAAAATTCTGCTTCCCATATTGAGTAGAACAATGCAAATTTGAATTTTATTGAAAAAAAAATAAAATTCTTAAATATCTGAAATAACGACATATGTTGAAAACATTGGGTCAAAGATAATTTTTTATACCAGAATCAAAAACTATAAATTTGTTACAGTATTTTATATTTTCTTTTATATTGTATCAAATGTTAAAATGAAACAGACTAAAGCCTCTACCCGATACTGTATCGAATAGATATGCAAATACTTTTTTTAATTTGAAACTACTTAAAGATTTGTCAATTTAACTCTGCTTGATAACTATTAACAAGACTTTTGTCAAAGTTACAAATATCTAAATAGAAAAACGAAAAACCACACAATTCAATTATTTGCATAAAAGTTGAAGTGTTTAACAATTCTATTAAAATTATAGTTTTAAATGTGATAACAGCCAGTGGTTACAAATACGGAAAATACTATGCCATATTGTTAAAGTTTTGGGGCGCCTCCAGATACTTCAGGAGACAATAGAAAACATCATCTCCGCCCAGTCAACTGAGTGGAGAGACTCGACTGCCAATCTTTTTGATTCATACTCGACAACGGATGAATGACTTCGCCATATAAAACAGGCTTGCATCCTTGCCATATCAAATTGACAGCAAAAGTTACCATATTTTGTACAAAAATTAAATAGGAATTCGTTTTTAAAAAGAAAATGGATCACAGGTCACTTCTAAAACACCGTGTAGAACACATGGTGAATGTTGATGGAGATGAAAGTGATAGCTCACAGGAATCTAGTTCTTCTAGTCCTCAAAATAACAAGCAAGATTCGAGGATGACTAAAAGGGAACAACATTCAAATCTCAAGAGAAAAATGGCTGAATGTATGGACGAGTCTGAATTGCAGGAATTAAGACTGAAGATAAATTCAAGAGAAAGAAGAAGAATGCATGATTTAAACTCTGCACTGGACGGTCTTAGAGAAGTTATGCCCTATGCCAATGGTCCATCTGTAAGAAAACTCTCAAAAATTGCTACATTATTGCTTGCCAAGAACTATATTTTAATGCTGAACAGTTCTTTAGAGGAAATGAAAAAGCTTGTTAGTGACGTTTATCAGACACATCCAATACGTGCACGTGCACCACCAGCTCATCTGCAACCTCCTCACGTGCCACAATTTTCACCATCATTGCCAGGCGTGAACGCGGTGCCTACGGTTACAGGACCTTCTAACGTTAACAGCCGTGATTTAGAGACAATGCATACAGCTGTGTCAAAGGACAATGCTACACAAATGACCTCATTAGTGACACCACACGATAGACATATGTTTACGTCACGATGGTCCGTGCCATGTGCGTGCAATAATTGCATGATTGACTCTATGAGAGTATCATATCCCAAATACCCACCATCTCTGCAGGCATCGCCTTCATTTCATAAATAAATTAAAAGATTGTTTTCACTTATAATATGAGTACTACCTGCCGGTGCCATTATCTACAAGCTTAGCGTTTGGCCAAAATTTCTAACTTTTGGAGGAATATCTTGTCTTGTACAAAGATTAACTGACATTTTTAATTGCTGGAGTTGAATGTGAAACTTTGATATTTTGGAACATGAAAATAAGTACCTATGAAAATTACTTCAGCTGGAGATCATGATTCTAAGTGAAGTGCTTTTGGTTAAAATGGAATATGTGTTCTTTAGATACATACATGGTGTCATCAAGAATATTCACTTTATGAAGAATTATACTTTAAAAAAACACCTTATTTTTGTAAAGCTTTGAAGAAATTGGGTCTACCTTTGTGAATGTTTGACTAACTGTCTCTATGATACTTTCTTTTTAATGATATAAAATGTATGTCTTATATTTTTTGGTCAAAATATTTTGACTTGAGGGCTTTAGTTAAATATTAAAGGTAGTGACTGACCAGGATAGAAGATGAAATAACAAAATTGGGGTCTTGTTTGTTGGGAAATACTTGTTCAGTTCAACATCTTCACAGTTTCTAACCAAAAAAGTTGTAATATTTGAAAGATTATACTAAAGAAAATTAAAAAAAAGATCTAAATTAGAGTAAATTTGAATATTGTTCAACAACTCGTTTCTGTTAAGTAACTTTAAATCAAAGTTGAAATACTTAATACTATCGTTGAAAATAGAGGATCTTTTAAATTCATTTCTTTATTAATTAGTTTTTCGTATTTTTCATATATTTATACACGTGTAATTTTTGATGGACTTTATGTGACTTTCTGGTGGACAGCACTTTATTTCTTCTGTTTTATTGTAAAGGACCTTAGTGGCAGAATACCCTCCGCCTTGAATTAGAATGAAATGTTTTATAATACACAGATGTATTGGATGCCAGAAGTAAATAGTAAAGTTCTGGTTTTAGTGTCGAAATAACACTTTGTGCTTCGCATAGGAGGAAAGCATGACATTTTATTTTTATTAGAATTAAATTTGAAGTATATATATTTCTCTGGATCATTTTTTCAGCAATTTGGTGCCATTTCTTTTGTTTAATTATTGTGGCATTTTTCTGCATGCAAATGCTCTAAGTATGAAAGTCAATATTTTTAACATTTTTACGATTTTTCTATATTTTCCCCTAATGAATGAATTATATATTTTGTATATTTGAAGGCAAAAAAGTTTTTTTTTGTAGTTTTTTTTGGTATTACCTGACCAAAAACTAATGCATTTCAATATAAAAGATGTTAAAGTAACTGAGAACCGATCCGTCGAAAATTATATGTTAAAGTTGGAGTTAAAATGTTAAAATTAGAGTTACATAATTAGGTAAACTTAATTTTAGTTAAACTTTTTGACGCAAAATAAACAGGTAAATTATTTAACAAAACTAATTATTTTTATGTTTCAGTTTAAAAATTAATCTGAAAATGTTCGCAAGGCTTTAAATGTAGAAAATTACAGTTTTATTTCTACATGAAAATTTGCGAACATTATTTTATGCAACAGTTTGTAACAGTGTTAAAAACATTCATATTTATGATAGCTGTGTTAGGCAATTTAATTGCTATTGCTTGAAAAAAATAAATTGTTGGTTGCAGTTCTTTCTTGTGTTATCTGCTGTCATGCCAAGGGATCGACCATTTAACTTGAATGGGGGGGCTATGGTTTTTTTCTAAAAAAATATTTTGGAACTGATTTTCTGTGAAAAAAATGTTTTGGCTGCCAAAATGATGAAAAATGAATATTCTGAAGGAGGCTTTCAGCCCCAAAAAATAATGCTAATTTTGAAAAAATATAAAATCCTGTTGATACAAGTGAAAACAATTTCTGTCCAGAAAAAAAAGCATTACCCCCCCCCCTTTTCAGTTAAATGGTCGGTCCCTTATGCTGTAAATCAATAAAAACAAAGGATGATTACTTTGAAATAATTTACGTGTATTTAACAGTGTATTTTTTTATCAAACGAAAGTTTTACGTTACTGAAGAATAAATTAAAATCGAAAACATTACGAATAAGCAACTTCGAAAATAACAGAACAAAAGCCGTATAAAGTAATAATAGTTATAATAATAACCATTTCGACAATATTTGTCTCATTAGGGCTGCTCAAAAATTTGAAATGCCGTAAACAGAATTCAAGAACTGACATCAAAAAGGGGGTATGGGTTAAATAATAAGCAATTTATACAAATGTAAAAGTCATAGGATGAGAGTTGTTGATAACAAATAGTTTTCAGATGAAACAAAACATTTACAAGCTTGTGATGTTAACTTATGCCAATTTACATCTTACTCCTTTCATAATTTACATGGTGAACCTTCAAACGAATGAAAAAATTAAAGACAAATTGTCATTGAACATTGCATCGAATATTTCTATGTTTTTAAAAAATACCTATTGAGTTTCCAAAATATAATCTAGTAATCGATGTAAAGGTAACAAAACCGTTAAGTATCGCAAAATACAAGACTAAGGGTATTGCTTTGCATAAGGGAAATAATCCGCTGTTTTTAAAACTTCTAAGCTTATATATTACACATTTTCAAAACAAAAAAAAATCGGTTATCAGACCAAAGCCAAAGAGCCGGAAGTTTAGGCTGGAGATACCATAGGGAGTAACAGACTACCTTGCATAAGCATCTCCCTAATGGTAAAAAATACGAACTCTTTCCAAATTGATTGGAAACTTCAGTGATTGCAAATCTTGTGCCACCATCCACCATTTTGTAGAGTGAACAAATAATGTTAAAAACCAAAATTCATAAATTTCATTCAAATCATATTTGAAATTATAAAATGCATTCATATTCAGAAGAAGAAAGGATGTTACCTGATACAAAGAGAATGGGAAAATCACCACATCTGTCCTATATTTTAGTTCAAAGTCGTCCATCTTTATGTGCCATTTGCATTGTATGCATTTTTAATTATTGGTCTTTCAAGAATTTAAGTGGATATGACCAAGCGAGGAACTGAATTCGTAATACTTTGAAAATTTTCCTGTTCCAGATTTAATTAACAATGAAGGGATATGGAGTAAATGCAAATAAGACAAAGTCTATACAAATTCAAAAACCGTTTGCTTCACTATTTTACCAACATGACAATGGATAAGTATAGTCTGGGGTATAAATGATATGATAGAATTAGAGAAAGCTTTCACACATATTTTGTCGCATTGACTTAAGTATGTACAACACGCTATTGTTATTCCAATACCTTGTTGTTCATAGTAGCACTCACTCAGTGCTGTTGGTGTTGGTTATATGATTAATAAAACATACCGAAAATACTGTGAATTTTGTTTTTTGCATCAAATCAAACATTTGGAAATCTATAAACCGAAATTTATGTAAGACTTGAGAGAGACAAATTACCAATAGGATCAACTGACCAATTTTGAAATAACATGGTCACAAATTTAAAGCTATTGCTAGCATTTGTGTATGTTGCAAAGCTGTGGCAAATAATTACAGAAATGAGTGTTGCTTGTAATGCAAAAGTTATATCATCTACAAAATACCGAGGATACTGCGAATTTAGGTTCTGCATATGCGCATTTCGACAACTTATTTCTCATCATTGCAGATCAAATCAAAACATGTAGAAATCCATGAACCGAATTATGTGTAAAAGATGATGGAGAACAAATAACCAAAATAATCTAAATAGAAAAGCCATAATCAGCTAAGGACAGAGCTATGTAGTAGGGAGGTACTCCTTAGTTTTGAACAAAATTTTGATAAATTTAGATATTGCAAGATTCAAAGTTAAATCGGTTTTCGGGTCAGAACCGAAGTACTGACTCCTGGGTTAGTGAGTACCCTCGGGGACTAACAGTCCACCAGCAGAGGCATCGGTCCAGTGGTAAAAATAACAAAATACCGAAGTTACTGATAATTTTATTTCTCCATATGCGCATTTCGACAACGTATGTCTCTTCAGTGCAGATCGAATCAAAACATTTGGAAGTTCTCAAACCAAAATACATGAAAAAGCTGATAGAGAATAAATAACCAAAATAATCTAAATAGAAAAGCCAAATCAGCTAAGGACCGAGCTATGCGGGAGGGAGATACTCTTTCGTTTTGAACAAAATTTTGATAAATTTAGATATTGCAAAATTGAAAGTCAAATCGGTTTTCGGGTCAAAACCGAAGTAATGACTCCTGGGTTGGTGAGTACCCTCGGGACTAACAGTCCACCAGCAGAGGCATCGGCCCAGTGGTAAAAATGAAAAAAATACCGAAGTTACTGATAATTTCTTTTGCCAGAACAATGGCACTATAATATAATACCGAAGGAACAAAGCAAGATCACATAAATCAAAGTCCAGAGAAAAGGCAAAAGTAAGAACACCAGAAGACGGAAGACCAAAGACGCCTCACAAACACAAAACGCAAACACTACAAATACAACAATTAAAACTAAAGCACTAAAAAAAATCTTTTTGCTATAAAATCATACACAAGTTCCTTGTGTAACTTACCTGTAAAAGTATCAAATAATCTCTTTGATTAATTGGTAAAACCTATTGCCCTATATAATTCAGAGGTGACTTTTTTGGATACCTATATTGCATATCATAGAGCAAAAAAGAGATCAGAAATCTCGGGTAAACATTTAGAAATATTTCATTATATAGATAAAACCCCTATGGAAAAGTTGCATTTGCAATACTGCAAATATTTACTTGGGGTTCGAAAAAGCTCATCTAACCTTGGAGTAAGAGTAGACTTGGGAAGATTCCCCCTTGATCTCTATCTTAAATTTTATTATATTTTGTATTTCATCGGACTAAACTCGGAGGAGATTAATCCTTTATTAAAAGAATCTTTTTTACTTACAAAAAATTGAAATAATGTTTATTCATGGTTTACTTTTATTAAAGATATTTTGGAGGAGTTAGATATAGATCTGGATACTATTAAGGCATACTCCTTCGGGAAAATAACAAAAAGTAAAAGAGAAAAAATTAAGTTAAAAATTATATATTTTTTATGATAATTTACTTAAGAATAAACTAGTAAACATTGATGACAATAGTAAACTCAAGTTATATAAAACTTTAAAGCAATCATGTAAAATCTCTGAAGAGAGTTATTTCTCAAAATACTAATTACAAAGTATAGAATAAGTGACCACAATTTATTAATTGAAAAGGGGAGATATTTAAAAATTCCGAGAGAAGAAAGGCTTTGTAAGAAATGTAAAAAAAATAGAGGATGAAACCCATTTATTATTATATTGCGATGTAAATAATGCCACAAGAAAACACTATTTTGATTTTTTAAATAATGAAAATGAAAATTTTTATATGTTATTTGATATAGATAAAGTTAATTATATCCTTAATCCAAGCACTCCTAATCAGGTGAACAAACTAGTTACTTTTTAAAACAGTCAACCGAGCGAAGGACAGGGGACTCTTAAATTGTTTACTTGATTTATTGTTTAATTATGTATTTCATTGTTTGAATTTTATAGTGTCGCATATATATATATATATATATATATATATATATACG
>MJUU01014429.1:102015-112206 GCA_002080025.1 Modiolus philippinarum | reverse complement strand
ACTTATAGTAAAATGAATCATTTAACAGTGTTGCCATGTTTTTGTATGTATTTGCACATGTTGCATAAATGTTTGTAAGCTGTATTTTTTGTTAGTTATATATGAATTATACAGTAACTTTGGTATTTTGTTATTTATACATAGAATGTTGTTAAATTATTTATTAAAAATGACACACATCTCAACCTATACAACTTTACCATCATAAATCATATATATCTTTGCACAAATGTACAAAACAACAAAATACCGAGGTTACTGCGAGCCTAGGTTCTGCATATACAAATTATGAAAAAAAAGAACACTCCAGTGTTCATGTAACATGTATTGTTTCTCAAAAGTGATATGTGTACACTGATATTTCAAATAATAAAATATTCAATTTCATAAACAAACACAAAAGAGAAAATGTGAATATATGTACTCAATAAAAGTACCATGCATTTCACAAGTCATACTTGAGGGCTGTTCCAGAAAAATTGACATGGGGGGTTTGAAGGCACTTTTTATTCACCCCCACCACCCATAGAATTCTTCCCCATATGTACAATACAAAAGGATGAAGAAAACACAACCACCCACAGAAATTTATATAAAGTGCCTTCAAAGGGTCCCAGACAAACTTTTCTGTAACAGCCCTGAAGTAGTCTTTTCTGATTACTAATGGAGTTGTACAAAATCATATAATATCAGCTATAGTATCAATCTACATAAACATTACGAGTCCCCCGGCCCTTTCAAAAAAAAAATTGGGCAGAGGTTTCCCTTATAATCTAGTACAAATATACATATTGCTGAAATGGAAAATAAAATAAGTTGATGTTTCCATGAAGTTTATTACCTCTCTTACTTTTCCTATCTCCCTTTTTAAAATATATTAAAGACTACCCCCAAAAGTGTTTTGATGTATATAATTAGAACCATTTAATGTCTAGTACAAGTTTCAGTATAAAATAATATTTCTGTATGAACGATCAAACTTTTGCAGCTATTTTTGTTATTAATTTATACCAAACATTTGATTTTAGGCTTGAATGTGTTTTCACATTTAGCTATAGGGTGTTCACTGGTTGCGACCATCTTGGAATGAGGTGCAAACATGCTGGATATATTTTTGGGAAGGAGACCATTATGACTGAGTTTTGTTCTAATTGGACCAGTAGTTTCTTAGAAAAAGATCTCTGAATGTGTTTTTCATAGGGTCCAATGTTAAAGTTATTTTCTGTGCTGGCAGCCATTTTGGATGAGGTATGGACCTGCCGGATACCTTTTTTAGAAGGAACCTGATCTAATTACCATCATGATCAAGTTTGGTTTTCAATGTACCTGTTTTTTCTTAAAAGAAGATCTTTGAATGTGTTTATCATAGGGTCCAATGTTCCCTGCTGTCGGCCATCTTGGATGAGGTACGGATCTGCCGGAAACCTTATAAGGTAGGGAACATCTAATGACCAATGTGCCTATGTTTGGTTATAATTGAACTGGTAGTTTCTGAGAAGAAGATCTTTTAATGTTTTTTCCAAAGGGTCCAATGTTAAAAGTACTATGATCCCCGCTGGCAGCCATCTTGTGAGGTATGGACCTGCCTGATACAATTTTTAAAGGGAACCATCCAAGGGCTATTTTGACCAAGTTTAGTTCCAATTCGCCCATTGGTTTCCGAGGAGATCTTTGAATGAAAAGTTCACAATAGACAGACATACCACGGACACCAAGTGATGACAAAAACTCACCCTGGCATAGCCACGCGAGCCAAAAAAAAACCAAAGATTAAGACAACAAAATAAACTTGATCAAAGTTAAAGCAAACAGACATCTAAACAAATAACAAATAAAGGGCTACGCTGAGCGCAGCATGATACGACCGCAGCATGTCGACCACTGAAATTTGAACAAGTGTAATTGAAAGTGAGTGTGGACATACTAAAGAGCTTGACACAATAATTGCATGGACACAATAAGGGGATTGACCCAGTAATTAGCTGGACACAAACTAGGGAAAATGAAAATTGGCCCTTATGACTCCTTATGGTTCCTCTTTGACCCCTTATAGCTCAAAAACGGTAAGAGCTACACCAAATCCATTGACATATACTACTGAAAGATTATATCAAGTGGAATCCTAAGAAAACAAGAGCTGTCACCGATTGGCAGCCAAATATACCCCCCTCTCATTGAACCCTGAATCCATATGGCAAGTGCAAAATTAAGTGGGTGTGGACACAATACAGGTGTGGACACAGTTAGTGTGGACACAATGATATAATCTTCAACAAAAAGCTTAAGTCGTATTATCTCCCCTTCCTGGTTTTGGACAATAATCATATTCCTTCATGTGCATCTCCATATAGTGTCCTTCCTTTGTGTAAAGTTTCATCAAAATCCTTCATCTGGTTTAAGAGGAGTTGCGCTTACGAGGTAATCCATACACAGAGAATCAACGAGAATTCAAAGTCAAATTATCTCACCTTCCTGGTTTCCGACATTAATTATATTCCTTCATGCACATCTCCATATAGTGTCCTTCCTTTGTGTAAAGTTTCATCAAAATCCTTCATGTGGTTTAAGAGGAGTTGCGCTTACGAGGTAATCCATACACAGAGAATCAACGAAAATTCAAAGTCAAATTATCTCACCTTCCTGGTTTCGGACAATAATTATATTCCTACATGCACATCTCCATATAGTGTCCTTCCTTTGTGTAAAGTTTCACAAAAATCCTTTATCAAAAAATCTAATAGCAGAAAGCTGTGTTAATTAATTTTTCACAAGCAATCCATTGAAGAAAACTGCATCAAAATCGGAGAAAAATAAAAAAAAAAAAAAATTTTGATTCGCCCCTTTTGGGCCCCAATTATATCGGGAACGGTACATGCTAAGTGATATCCGTTGGCGTACTACAGATTGGAAATTTCCTCAGGAGCACACTGAAAAAAAAACCATCAAAATACGATTAATAATAAAGATTCTACATACAAATATGTGAAAACACTCAATTTAACCCTTTTCTGGACCCTTTTTAAAAAACGGGTGGGGTCACAATGACCGAAACTACTGCAGGCCTTCCTTTTGTACCAAAGAACATTATGTTAAAATTTCATAAGGATATATTTCCAAGAACAAAATTTAAGTTATTGACCAAAAACAAAAGTGTCTACAGATGACGACGCCGAAGACAGCACCATACCAATATACGACCGCAAAAACTTTTGCGGTCGTATAAAAAGGGGCTACACATAGCCATATATCCCGCCACATTTTCAAAGCTAAATAAAGAGCTACACTGAGCACAGCATGATACGACCGCAACATGTGCGGCTTGTTTAGGGGGGTCCCAATATCCCATATCCCAGTAAGTCTGGACTAAAATATCCCTTTGAAAATTGAAGATATCCCATTAATTATTAAAATATCCCATTTCCGTAGTCAAAATATCCCATATCCCAGTACTTTTTGTCCCAAATATCCCGTATCCCATTAGCAAAAGTCGTAAATATCCCGTATCACAATATACCCTAAACAAGCCTCACATGTTTACCACTAAAATATGAACAAGCTTAATTTTAAATTGATTGTGGACACTGTTATGATCTTTACACATTACCTAGATGGACAAAATAAGGAGCTTTACACAGTTATTAGCTTGAAACAAACTTGGGATCATAACAAGAGTGGACCCTAATAGATGTCTCGCCCGTCCCTGCTTGTCGCTAAAACAGTCATGTACTACTCAAGAGCAACCTACAAGCCAAATATTATTACCATCATTCCACTTACAGTAATTAAGAAACTATTATAATCAGAAACACTCAACTTTGTTCACTAAACCATGAAATTGAGGTCAAGGTCAAAAGCCATATGGCAGACTGACATGTACTAACCAAAACCAAGCTATATACCAAATATCATTGACCTATGGCTTGTAGTTATTGAGAAACAGACTTAAGCAAAAAAACTTAACCTGGTCACTGGACCGTGAAATTGAGGTCAAGGTCAAAAGCCATATGGCAGACTGACATGACAGTTTAATATTTCAACCATTTCTTTAAAAAAAAAGAAATAGATGAATCTTATAATATTTTAATTATTTCATTATGTCTAATATTTTCATCTCACAAGCTAATGTCAATATCGACCTATATAAAGTCAAATAATTTAACCATATATAAATAATTAATTGCTACCATGGAATAAATGTTCTGGAAAAAGCCTGAGTACAAGACTAGTTTGTAGTATACATATGCTTTTTAAGATTTCTTAATTGACAAAAGTTTCAAATGAAGCAACTGTTTTCATGGATTGTAGTTCTTACAAGAATTTTTTTCTTCAGAACACTAATTTTCCTGACATTACTTTTTATAATACAAAATCTTAACTTGTTAGCCTGAAATTTTTTGCATATGAAAATTGTAACTAGTGCAGAGAGAATTAGACATAAACTACTTGGCAATGAATTCAAATTCTCCGATTCCCTGTATCGATACTACACAGAATGATTGCGGTGTATGTAGTGTTATTTTTAACAGTGTATGATCATGTATAGGAAAGCTCATCATTCCAAATTCAGGAAAAAGGCAATTTCTACAAAATCATACTGGTTGATAATCATGTATCTAATGCAGTTTTGTTGTAGTATTGAAATCAAGATTCTACACTCTATAAAAACAGGAGAACAAAGTTGTACTTCAACATACAAGAAGGATGTTGCATCAATTTAAAAATTTCCAGAATTCTCCGCTATCAGTAGAACAATGCATCATTGTTACTCCAGCAAAAAAAAAACAAGTGTGGATCGTACTGCAAGGCAATACCAAGTCCCCTACCGCTAGAACAAGGTTTTATTGCATAGCAAATATTCGAAGTCCAAGGCCTCTAACCCCGTCAAAAATCAGTGGACCAGAACCAAATTAAAACTTGATCTGTAACTCATTCAGGTAGACTCTCATACAAAATATCAGATAAATACCTGCAACAGTTTAGGAAAAAAGTGCGGAAAACTGACATTTTACTAAAATTTTCTAAGTCCAAGGCCTATAACTCCATCAAAAATCAGTGGACCAGAACCAAACTTAAGCTTGATCTGTAACTCATTAAAGGAGATTCACATACAAAATATCAGATCAATACCTGCAACAGTTTAGGAAAAAATTGCGGAAAACTGCCATTTTACTAAAATTTTCTAAGTCCAAGGCCCATAACTCTGTCAAAATCAGTGGACCAGAACAAAACTTACACTTGGTCTGTAACTAATTAAGGTAGACTAACATACAAAATTTCAGATCAATACCTGCAATGGTTTAGAAAAAAAATGTGGAAAACTGACATTTTAATAAAATTTTCTAAGTCCAAGGCCAATACCTCCGTCAAAAATCAGTGGACCGGAACCAAACTTAAACTTGATCTGTAATTCATAAATGTAGACTCACATACAAAATATCAGATCAATACCTGCAACAGTTTAGAAAAAAAGTGTGGGAAATCTGATGCGGGACTGACAGACGGACGGACGGAGTGCAAACCTAAAGTCCCTTTCGGCTATCGCGGGTAGAGGACTAAAAATCCTGAGTCCAAGATCCAATTCTTGAACTGGAACCAAGATTGAACTTCAACTTTTGCTCATGAAGGTAGACTCAAGCACAAAATATTTGATCAGTAACTGCCATAGTTTAAAAAAAAGTTCTGAAAACTGAATGAAGCCATTGAACTGGTGAAACCAGAGGACTAGCTCCGAAATCTGACACTAGTTGTAATTGAGATCAGCAGCCACCTTAATAAATGGAATTAAGGAATGAATAATTCTGGCTCTGTGAAACTTTAATATCTGAAAAAAATCAAAATTGTATGTAAAATGTGGGCAATAACATCAGGTGAACAGCATATCCTGAAAAATTGGATGGAAAATAACTTACAGTTTTGAAATAATTCCAGATTAATAGACTGAATTAGCAAATGCGCTATTTTGGATCATTGAACCTTTAAATTCCTTCAAATTAAAATTTTGCATAAAATAATGCACATCTGGATCAGGTTAACAACATCCTGCAAGTTGGGATGTAATCTGACTTATAGTTTATAAACAAATGAGCTATCATGGTTCCCTGAACCTCTAAAGTCTGTAAAAAAAATTCTAAGTATCAGGTGCACAGCTACATGTACATCAGGTGAACAACAAATCCTGAAAGTTTGGTTGAAATCTGACATGCAGATTTGAAGGAGTTGCATTTTCAAAAATGGACAGAAGACACAGGACTACTACGAAGGACAACAATGAAAGATGATGGATAGTAATTTCTCACTTTTGAGACAGGACAGTTCCTATTTTTAGCGGTGTGAGATTTCCTTGTCTTTTACCCCCTGGTACAAGACAGAAATTACCAAGCAACGTATTCAGACGTCATTGACGTCGCTTAGGAATGTCAGATTTCAAGTACGGCTTGGTGGTAAATAAATCGTAGTTTGTGATTACAAAAGTGAGAAAATAAATCAAACACCGTTGAAAATGCAAGATTTAGAAATCTCAGACGCCCTCGGGTAAGATTTCAATGGTTCTCTGACTCGGCAAGCCTCGTCAGAGAAATATTGAAATCTTACCCTTGGGTGTCTGAGATTTCTTGATCTTGCCTTTTCACCGGTGTTAGATTCATATGCCCTTATGTGTCTACTCTGCTTACAGCAGGCAACATAAAAACGGGTACAAAATTTTGTGGTCATTGCACATTAAAATTTAAAAATATTCAACAAATAAGTTTTGTTACTGAAATCATGTTTGAGATAAATTGTTTTAATTATGTCTTCCTGTTCTACTCTTTCTTTCCTGTTCTTCTCCACAATGTTACATCCCAATCCACAGTTATGGATTACCTCTACCTTTTCTAAAATGTTGACAGATCGTACTACATCCTTTGTTGTTCTTAATTTGTACTCTGGGCAATCTACCTTCATCTTTTGTGTACTAATTGATTTCTGCACCAGAGCAACTAGCTTAGTTGATCCTCTTCTTGGAAGTATAATAATTCCTTCTGTAAACATACCATAACACTCCTGTGGAACCAGATAATTAGATAAAATGAAAAAACTGAGCATGTTGAAGAAATGTTCGTATGCAAGTTTTCACTGAATAGACTCGGATAATCTCAGTATCACTGAACTGGACATTATCACATTATTATTGGTTCACTGTGAAGGCTTCATGTGCTGGTTGCTGTGCTGATGTCTTGTTTTGGTGCTGTTTTCATACGTTGAATGAGGAATGCATATAAATTATTGTAATAAACAATGCATAACTGTACATGTGCTAAATCAACATAAATTTCAACTTATTTCATTTTATTATAGAGTTCTATTTATCATTTTAAAAATTACCCATAGTACAAATATAGGACATTTTGTTTTTGATACAGACTTTATCACCGTGTAATACATCAAGCCTCCCTTAATGGACTTACTGGATACTGGCTCTGATAAAGTCTGTATGAAAAACAAAATTTCCTATATATACCATATTTATGTTTATATTTGTTCTGTTTTATAACTCCATCGATTTCATATGCCAGGGGGCTGCTTTATAAAATTTTCTTCAATAAATGTGAAAAATTTGTCCGTTGTTATGTGATGTTGATGCAGTAAAAATGTTAAAGAATGGAAACAAAGTAGGTAATCTGCAAATCATCTAATGACTTGCTTACCTGGGTTTTAAAAAAAAAGCAAAGCATGAAAAGATCTGTTTTGAGCATGTTCAGAAAAGAAATTTTTAATGAAATTTTAATCAGTTCGTACTGCAGTTTTTTCATAGTGGGTTTTTTCTGTGTCTTACTGACTTAAGTTTTCATATGGAAGCAATTCTTCAAAATTGAAAGGAACTAGTAGGTTATAAGTAGCTCATTGTTGAAGGCCTTATCGTGCTTTCAAGATGCAGAACTTGTTTTTTCCATGTTTTTGTAGAGACTGTCTCATGTGCATTTCATTGTATATACAGCCATAACTAAAAGTGTGTCCCAACACATTGGTGACTTACTGTCCCAATTTCCTCAACCCTTCCTTGAGGACTAGCTTCAAATGTATCATTTTGCAATGGTGTTGCTGATCAGTTTAATACATGTAACTTTTATGAATGCGTAATCAACAATAATATCAACTAAAAGATCACATGAGCTCACCTAGTGACTAGTTTTATTCAATGTCACCCAAAACGATCCATTATTATTCATACCGTAAAAAGGTATGTATTTTCCTCACATTTAATTTTACCCTAGAATGGATTTAGGGGTTTGGGGGTTCAGATTATACAACCCTATACAACTTAAGGATTTAGCCTAGTTCCGGAAGATTGTTTGTTAGTCCCTGTTCAAACCAAACAGACTGTTCTTAACATTGTGGATCTAATTTAATATGTTGATTTGAATTGCAAAGTGCCTTAGAGTTATAAAAAAAATGGTCTTTCCTCCAAAGAGCGCTATTTTGATGTCATAACACGAATATCTTTATTAGCCGCCAATACCGTCAACAAACCACATGATCTGTAAAGTGTTGATTATGTGACAATGAGCTATTTATATCATATTGCGTCTGACAACATTTAACATGCTAAAGATGCAAAATTATAGGATTAAGTGGCTTATAATAATATTCAACAACAGTTATAGGGAATGAAAGACTTAGAAACATCAAGTTAAAAGTAAAATAAACACAGATATGAGGGTCAGCACCAAATCCGTCCCAATTTTTCCATCGTACTTGAACTTCCTGATTGATGAAACAATGTTATTTTCTTCAAATTTTGTCGTGTATGAGCCTTTTTGTCATTAATTACTTACAGAAAAGGCTACAGATTTAGTAAATAAAGACTCGTGCAGTTGATAAACTCTGAAAATACTGATTCACAGAAATAAAATAACTACAATCATACCAATCTCCACGTAGACTTTATTGGTTAAGGTCCCAACTTACTAAAAGTTTTTTCCCTGGATTTTAAGGTCAAAAAAGGGCCTGCCGATTATACACAAATGCAGATAATAGATGGCTTTTTATGGTAATATACATCAGTTCACCAGATGTTGTAGTTTCTGAGAAGATATCACCTTAGATTAGTTTGGAACATAAAAATCACAATAATAATAGTAAATACCATGCAGTGATACATTGTATAAGTTTGGACAATTAAGATTTAATACTAAATTACCCAAAAATCTTACCCAGTGATTGCTCAGTAGTGCTCCCTTCGTTGAGATGATTTTTATAACCTCAATAAAGTCAAGTATTGCATTCATGTAAAAAAAAACTCTGTAACCATTTATTTTATCCAGTAGAAATTAGATTTGTCCCAAGTACATGTACATATAACTTATACATTTAAATTATACATTTTGTTCATGATCAACAAAAATACAATCAGTATTTAAGTAAAGTTTTCATTAGTTTTTTAGCTCACCTGGCTATAGCCAGGGTGAGCTTTTGCCATCACTTTGTTTCCGTCGTCCGTCCGTTGTCTGTCCTGCGTAAATTTTTCATTCAAAGATCTTCCCCTCTGAAACTACTGGGCCCATTGAAATCAAACATGGCCACAATAGTCCTTTGATGGTCCCCTACAAAAACATTGGTTTTCAGGTCCATGCTATATCCAAGATGGCCTCCAGTGGGGATCATAGTTTTAACATTGGAACCTGTAGGAAAAACACATTCAAAGATCTTCTCCTCTGAAACACTAATTTTTAGGAAATCTTCGGCAGCTCACTCACAAACTTTACATAAAGTCCTTTTGACTTTATGCAGTTTGTGAGTGAGCTGCCAGAGTTTATACATAGATAATTTCCTGAAAATGAGTCTTTAATCCTAAAATAAGCTGGAATTTCTATTGTTTATATCTGTGTTTATTTTTGTATTATTGTACTAATTTACATGCAATTCTTCATTCATCGTATTACAATTACCTGTATGAACAAGACAAATAGCACAAAAACATCAGGAAAGCAACCCACATGTGACACCTTCACAAAGACCTGATAATTTTGTGATTATGTCCAGTCCGGCGATACTGATATCATCAGTCTTTGTAAATTAAAGGAAAGTCATACAAATTAATGACAAATAGATATAACCTCCATTTTCTGCTGATCCCAGATTGATGGGTTGTTGTGAGGAATGCCTTTTTTCAAGTTTTCCCAATTTTCAAGATACATTGTATTTGATGTAATA
>MJUU01014429.1:54656-84018 GCA_002080025.1 Modiolus philippinarum | reverse complement strand
TTTTTTTAGATTCGCCCCTTTTGGGATCAATTCATCTCATGAAAGGTACAAGGGACGTGAAATCCGCTGGCATACTACTAAATAGAAAATTTACTTAGGAGCACACTGACAATAACCCCATTAAAACCCGATGAATAATGAAAATTCTACAGCCAAATATGTGCAAACACCAAATTTTCTCCTTTTTGCTCCTTTTCAAAAACGGGAGGGTAAAAAAAACCCAGACCTGACCCAGCCTTCCTTTTGTGCCATGGATGTGTTAAAATTTCATAAGGATTGGTCAATGGGAACTTAAGTTATTGACCAAAGACAAAGGCGTCTACAGACAACAACGACGCTAACGCCCACAACGGAGACACCACCAAACCTTTATACGACCTCAAAAATTTTGCGGTCGTATAAAAATATCAAGCGAAACCTACACAATGCTATAATTTTTCATTTGTGCATAGGTTTTGTAATGAAAAATATCCTTTCTATCCAACTTCTGGACAAAGAGCGATAACTCGTTTTATCAGTGATATAAAATTGATAACAACTTAAGAAATAACCGCAAACAGCTTTTAAAAATGATACTTTTTTTAATTTATACTCGTAATACATAAACTAGTAATATTGGTTAATTTTGACTTTTACGGTAAGGCATTTGTTGTTGAAAATTATGGCATTTTTCATGTTTTTCAACATGACCTGCACGTAGACCCAGGTTGATTCTTTGCATGGATGATACCCTATGTATAATGCATTTATGATATAAATATGAAGCTGGGTCTAAATGCAGGTCACAGTAAAATTTGAATTGGATCGTGATCCATTGGAAGCCTTTTCCCATAGGCTCAATGCTAATTATCCTTGATAGTGGTATAAAAAACATAGATTTTCTCGAATATGTGTCAAAAGATCAAATTATAAGTTTATATTCTGAATAATAGGATGATTATGCTTTAAAAATACAAAAGAAACGCCGAGTTTCCTCGAAGAAAATAATTTTGAGATTCCCTTGGGCCGATTTAGCATCTTATCGCAACCCATCCTTTACATATGGGTGGCCATTCAATAATATTTTACCCAGAGCGTAGCAGTTAAACTAAACGAAAATAATGGACACCCATATGTAAATCGACCACAAGTCACCGGCGCCCATGAATTATTTCGATCATAATATGAACTTTAATGATCTAGACGCATCTATAGTGTACACGGTAATGACAGCCATTAAATAAGATTTATTGACGTTTTTGTGCACAAAACATATTATGACGTCGTCTGTTTCAGCGTAAAGACTATTGTGACGTCGTTCGTAATGTTATTGGAAATTTTCATGTGAATGTTCGTCATGGTTTCCATTGTTCTCATATAATAATCAGCATTATCAGAATTGCATAGCAAAATAATCAAATCCAAATGATAGTAATGTCAATAAAACATATAATTATTAAACATAACCAGTTTTACATATGGAAAATAGTTTGATAGAGTTGAAAGAAAAATTAACAAAACAAAACATTTATAAGATTTATACCGTCTTCAAGATATATTTATATTTTTATTAGTTTTATGGCGCTGTACTTTTTAGATTTGAAGCTGGAAACATTCCGATTTTTGTCCTAAATTTTTTTATTGATTAAAATGTTTGCGGCATCTACTGATTGAAAAGATAATGTTTCATATTTGAATGAATTTTATAATAACATGTTTTAACTGCTGACCTGGACTCAACAAATCACTGCCCTCGACTTATCTTAAATTTCCACAAAACGTTTTGAAAAGAAATTTAACTCTTTTCTAAAAATCGTCAATGAATTGAGCTGCTGACAGCGTGACGGAGCACCTGATGACACTCTCGTTTTTTTTTAAGTGTTCAAGATGTGAGTGCTATAGCCGTGGCTTTAGTCATGAATGTTATATTTGTGATGTTTGTGTCTTTTGTGGGCGTGTCGTGTCTGTAGTCCTTCGTCTTCCCGTGTTCTCGTTTTTTTTTGCCTTGAATCTGGACTTTGGTTTATGTATTCTACTAGTGCGTTGTTCTTTCGATATTTCACTACCATTATTTTGCTGCATTCACACGTAATTCGATTTGATTCGCATTCGATGCGTATTAAACTAATACGTATCAGTTTTTGTTTTACTCAAAACGTATCGGTAACGTTGCGTTCACACGTGTGAGTATCAAAAGCGCATCTAAAACGTTTTAGATACATATTCAGTGGCTGATTTAGGGGGGGGGGGGGGGGGCCCNCCCCCCCCCCCGTTAGGGCGGAAAATATTTAAAATTCCTAGGGGTTTTAAAAAAAATGGGTTCCGCCCCCCCCCCCTTTGAAAAAAATATTGGTCGGGTCCCCCTTACAATGTAACAGAAAGTCTGGATCCGCCACTGGTATTCGATGCGCATTATATATATGTAGGTCTGAACGCAGCATTAAAATGTTTAAGCTGACCTAAAGGTATGTCCAGCTTTCGAAAATAGGGAGTTCCAATTAAGTTATTGTTGATTTTATTTTACCATTTCTGTGAATTTTAAATACATTCTGCACGAAATTTAGAAATTTCCCAAAAAAGGGTTGTTCGTGCCCCCCGAAACCCCTAGATCCACCAATCATTTTACCCCAGTTATATTAGCGTTTATTATATTTTCTCTTCTTGATTCTACCAACTTCCTGACAAATTTCAAAATTGATAACCGAGACGTCAGAAAAAAACTGCTACATAAACGAGGTCGCAGATAATTTCTACTGAGACACCGGACGTTTAAACAGGGATTTTGGTTTGAGTAATCCCTAAATATGTAGATATACTTCCGAGAGTTTTATGTGTGTGTGTAACCCCCTACTGTCTAAATATAATCCCGGGGATTTAAATGTTTTAAATCAACTCCTGGATATATATTCGAAGATATTTTGGCCTGTACCTAATCCGATTCTGTTTAGACATATTTCTAGAAATTTGGGTTGTGTAATCTTTCCTTTATAGTCATAGAGGTTTTGGTGTATTAGACATTTTCACCACAAGACGAAACCAATCGGAGAACGAAACCGAAACCAATTTAACTTGAATAATAATTCAAAATACAATATTGTTTCTTTGATGTAAATCATACTTGCATAAGTCTTTGAACTTTTAGAAATGTTTTATTCTTTTCGAGGAGTAAGAATATACGTCTAAGCGATAGTGCAGCGCATAATTTAACATTTCTGAAATGTAACGTAAGTTTTGATGTTTTGATAGTCAAATTGTCTTCGTGTGTATTGAGTACCCAAACACGTATCTGAAATCTTGATAATGATGCTATAACATACGGATTAATTCATCCTACTGGTCCATAGGAACAATAGTCTTTTCTAAGAGATTGTTAAACACTAGTAGATTTATGGCTAGCCAAATTGGACAAAAAATACGTGATTAATACATACAATTAGTATTCAAAGCAATTAATTTACATATTTTTACAATTAAATTGTCAATATTCATAATTCATTAATTATTATTTATAAATGGAAAAAGAATTATGAATATAATATTGAATTGTGAAGATCAAAAAATGAATTATTAATATTAATAAATAAATTATTAATATTAATAAATGAATTATAAATATTCGTCATTGATTTCCTAATATTAATAAATGAAGTATAAATATTGATAAATAAAGTTCAAATATTTATAAATGAATTTTGAATCAAAATCAGAAATAAGCAGAAGTTAAAGGTATTTAAAAAAATCGTAAATATTTATAATTGATTTTTTAATGCATAATGAATTAAACATAATAAATGAATTATAAATATTAATAAATCAAGTTAATATTATTAACATTTAGAGATGAATAAAAACATTTATAATAATTTTTAAATATTTATAAATAAAGCAAAAGAAGACCAAAATACTTAATTCATTAATAATTACAATTATTTATAATAAATTGTCGATATTTACAATAAATATTTGATTAAATTATTTAGAGTTAGAATTCAATTGTTAATATTATCGTTTATCAATATGAATATTTGGAAAAGAATTATTTATATTTCTAATTGAATTGTAAATACTAACAAATCAATTATTGATATAGATAAATTAGTTATAAAAATATATACTTAGAAATAAGCAAGAATTATAACTCTTAAAAAATATCCCTGATATTTGTTTTTGTTCACTTTAAAAATGTTTAAAATTGAATTATGCATATCAATAAATGAATAGAAAAAAAATGCAATGAATTATAAATATAAGTAATTATTTATAAATATTCATGACTCAATAAAAATATTAACAAATGAATTATAGATATCTATAACTAATTATTGATTCATTATAGATGTTTACAATTCATTATAATTGTTTAAAATTCATCTGTATATATTAATCATATTAACAACTAGTTTATTAATATTGATAATTAATTTATAAATATGTGTAATTCATTCATAAATATTAAAAAAATAACTATAAATATTTACGATGTTTTCTTAATATTTATAATTTCTGCTTATTTCTTATATTTAAAATTCATTCATAAATATTAATACTTTATTTATCAATATTCATACTTCATTTATTAAAATATGCCAATCATTTACTAATATTTATAATTCATTTATTAATACTAATAATTCATTTTTTATATTAATAATTCATTTATTAATGACAGCAATTCACTTTGTTAATATTAATAATTCCCTTTTTAATATTACTTCATTTATTGATATTTGCAATTCAGCATAAAAATAACAATTCTTTTCGCATCTATAAATATTAATAAATGAATTATGAATATCTGTAATTGTTTTTAATATTAATTGTTTATATTAATTTATCACGTATTTTTGTCCAATTTGGTTTCTCTAAAACCTACTGGTGTATTACAATCCTGTAGAAAAGACAATTGTTCCTATGGACCAGTAGGATCAATTATTTCGAATGTTATAACATCATTATCCAGATTTCAGATATGTCTCCGGCTATTCAATACACTCGAAGGCAATCCGAATCAATAACAAAACATCAAAACTTATGTAACATTTCATAAATGTTGAATTATGTGCTGCACTATCGCTTAGACGTATATTCTTAATCCTCGAAAAGAATTAAAACTTTGTAAAAGAATAATCTATATAGTGTATGTATTCTAAGACTTATGCACAAATGATTCATATCACGGAAATACTTTTGAATGTTGAATAATATTCAGATTAGTTAGTTTCGGTTTCAGTTTCGGCTTACGGTGAAAATGTCTATTAATCCCCGGGATTAATCCCCTGCTATGAAGAAATAGTTCCTGATAGTTTGGTGTGTGTAGTCCTGTCCTTTTTTGGTAGTCCCAGAGATTTTGGTGTGCGTAACCCCCTCTTGTATATTTGTCGGTAATTTCTGTGAATTTCTATTGATTTATAGAGACTAATATTCTCAGTATTATCGAAATGGACACTATCACGAAATTATCGGGTAAAGGTGAAGGCGTCACGTGCGGTTTGCTATGCTGACGTCATGTTTTAGCACTATTTCTTTTATTCATACGTGTATACATTGAATGAGGTATGCATGTATAAATTATTCCAATAAACAAAATTTTGACAGTTCTAAAATAGAAATTTAATCTTATTTCTATTTATTGTATAG
This sequence comes from Modiolus philippinarum, assembly GCA_002080025.1. NCBI lineage: Eukaryota > Metazoa > Mollusca > Bivalvia > Mytilida > Modiolidae > Modiolus > Modiolus philippinarum. The sequence continues at coordinate 78,402 of MJUU01014429.1, read as the reverse complement.
TTCTATTTATCATTTTGTAATTTACCCATAAAAGAAATATACAACATTTTGTTTTTGATTCGGACTTCATCACGGCGTAACGCATCAAGCTGGCCATAACGGGCTCACTTGATACTGGCCGTGATAAAGTCCGTATCAAAAACAAAATGTCCTAAATGACATATACACATCCCAGAGATTTTGTAAGTAAATCTTCAAAAGATTTTGGCATTACTTTTTAATCATACTTTATCTTAGAACATGCAAAACAACAACAAATCTGTACTAAAACATGCATTATTCTTAATTGGTATTGTCGAAGGAATGCTGGATAGACTGGTACTCCAATTTACGAGGAAAATAATTTACATATTCATATATTTACTTAATGCATATATACATTTTGGAGAAATAAGTAGAAAATTATATACAATCATTCTAATAGTTTCCAGTTCTGATAATTTTGCTGCTAACTACATTTACATCTCTGAAATAAAAAAAGTGTGATTTAGAGACAAGAAAAACTTGTTGCATTTTACGTTCACATTCAAACTCGATTCAAGAAATTTTATTGATGCTCAAAATTAATCTGCGCTTCCATTATTATATGTTAAATCATAATATATGTTGATAAGTTCAGCATATTAAAAAAAATCAAAATCAAAACAAACTTACAAACTTACAAACAAACGAAAATCATCGTTCTTTTCCTTGATCAGTTTCTTGTTGGGGGCCGTCTTGAATTTACCATGAGACATGAGTCATTGTTGAAGGCCTCGGGTTGACCTGAAGGTGATTAGCAACAACAGAGGCGTTATTTTTGCTATGTATTTGTTGAGACTTTGTCTTGCGTGCATTTACTCACTATCATTTCATTGTTTTTGTTATTTGAAAACTGCATATGAAAGAATTGTAGAAATGGTTAACTTATTGTAATTCACAATTCAAGGTAGTTCGAGCCTAGAAAAATATCAGACAGAATTTTTAAGATACATTTTAGATCTTAACTTATGTGTTCCAAAACTAAAATTAAACTGATATGTCACCAACCATATTTTTCCTGTTATCAGGCTTTGAGTATCATACCAAATCCAGTATTTTTCTGCAACATTTACAAAGAAAATGTAGGAAACCCCGAGAACATTGTTTAGCTTTCATATGAAATAAATATCAGAATGATTTCTTAATTTTTGATATTTAAGAGAGATACACTTCAGCTATTTGTTAAGCCGAAAAACCTATATTATATGTCACCGATAGAATAAGAGAGATCTTGTATGTAGTTTAGAACATGAAAAATATTTTCCACAAGCGAAAGTGAATGATATATATTTGTCAATTTACTATGACGTCACAATGAAAAGAATGAGAGAAGATAATTCCTGCTTAAAAATTAAGTAAATTCTGCACCCGATCCGAGGTCCAAGCAACTCGATATTAGCTTCTGTTTTTACAGGAGAATAAATCGACGTTCAGTTGTATATGTTTGTTATAGATGCCAACCCTATAGTTAGTACTTCTGTACTGACCCGATAACTAATATTTGGAACCTCGACTTTTCTTTCTCGTGCAAAGTTATGTCCTTAACTTCTTTTGATTCTCTAGTTAGACAATAATGGTTATTTTTTCCTTAACGGCTTTACATTTAAGAATGATCACTCCTGAAGTTTATTATATCAAGGTTTTAAAACTATTTCTTATTTATTAGAACATCAATCATATCAATCTCCGAAACAGAGGTGCATAGCTCTTCCTACGTCAGATATCACCTCTGCCACACCGGAAGGAGAGATTCCTCTCAAATTGGCCGATTTCCATGACGTCACAGTGTGAAATACGTCAGGATGTATACGACGTCACTGTGAAAAGGGCGTGGTAAATCCAGTATGGAGGACAAGGTGTGGCAGAGGTAATAATCTGACGTAGGAAGAGCTATGTACCTCTGTTTCGGAGATTGCAATCATATATCATTTTAAGCAAAAATATTGACAGATCAGAATGCCCGTTTTATTAATTTTAAGCTCCTGAAGTTTTGGCGGGAAACCGAAATTCTCTGGACTAGTCATTCACTTTGCATTAAGACAATAAATCTTTCAAGTGCAATGAAGAAATATCAAGAGTTTCATCAATTTTTGTCACAAGCCTATCAAAGTTGTATGCAGTCATATTTTAAAAAGAAAAGTAGAGGCCCGATGTTCCGAAAGTCAGAGGCAATTTCAACAACCTGACGAGTGACCATCCTTAATTGGCTAGTGGCCTTCTTAATGTATTGATTGAATTTGCACTCCAAAGACACAAGTTGTCGAAACGGTAATACCGAGAAAACAATTGCGTTATTTTGTAATTTAAAATCCTAGAATTTATCTTATATTTGATTAATATAAGAGCTTTGCTCTTGTTTCTAAATCCCTTTATGAATTCGTTTCTGTTTGATGTGTTGTACATACATGTATTATTAATGTTCTGACGAATTTAATAATAAAATATGTTTACATTAAATTTGATATTTATTTACCAATTTCATTTTGCACAGGAATTGTATCACGGTATCACAGTTATAATCATTTCATTTTCAATTATATGATACACCATGAATTTTTAGCAGTTTTTTTTTGTCTTGCCATTGGGCTCATTTTTGTTTATGAATTTGGAAATGTATAAATCCAAAAGCATTCATTTAATCCATACTTCAAGGTTATAACATGTGTATAAGTTGTCAAAATGGCTAAATTCACAGAACGGTATTTTGTTATTTATAGCTTGAAAATATTGTTTCCATAACGAGAAGAAGTTGATTATGAAATTTCTCACATCGAGTAAAATAGATTTTGAAAATGTTTGAAAGAGAGGCTTGTGAGAAATTTTATAATTAACGTGTTTCAATTGTAGAACTTGTGTCTCTAATGACTGAACGAAAAACACAGATGATTGTATTCCGCATAAATTTGGCAGAAAATTTCAGGAAACTTGTTCTCCTCTCTAGAGAAGAGAAGAAATGGTTCGACACCGTTCAGAAAATGTGAAAACTAGATAGAAATTAGAGAATCAAAATTAACCAAAGCCTTATACATAAAACTTACACTTACCAATTTCTTTTTGCACAGGAACTGCATCACAGTGTCACAGTTATGATCATTCCATGTTCCATTATAAGTCACACTCATAAAATTCAAGCAATTTTCTCTTGTCTTACCATTCGGTTCATTTTTGTCCCAAGGCAGGTAGTTTACACGGGTAAAGTCAGTCCATCGCCATGTTCCCTCTTGAAAGTCATTCCCTCCGAGCCATAGCACATGCTTTCCTATTTAGCACAAACATCCCACGTTAAACAGTTGTGTGAAAGATAACATAATCTTTTACTTGTTACACACTACAAATTGTTTTCGGGCAATGAAAATTCGCTTCCATATTTGACGTGATAAAATCATTTCTGCTGGCCCGTAAACCGATTTTATTTGAACAATATGCAATATCTAAATTGAAAAAAAAAGTTAAAAATTAAGGAGCATCTCCCGCTTGCATAGCTGTGTCCCTACCTGATTTTAGTTTTTCTATTTACGTCCAATTTTTTATTTGTTCTCTATCAGCTTTTAAACATATTTTGGTTCATGGACTTCCAAATGTTTTGATTTGATCTGCACCGAAGAGACTTAAGTTCGAAATGTGCATACTCAGAATTACTTCAGTATTTTGTTATTTATGCATAAGTGTATGAATTGATTAATATATTGAAGAGGTTTGACTGACATTGTGTAACAAGCAATTGTATTGTATATGATATTAAATCGAAAAACACTGCGTTGCTGTCCTATTTATTTCCACGAAGTTGAAGTAGCATATCAGACTATTGCAAGTATGTAATTTAAGCTCTAATATGACGTCCTTCGTTCGCAGGTTATGGTAAGCATGAAACCTTTCAAACGTCCTATGTATAACCCTCCAAAAATAATCCACAGGAATAATCCAAACCGAGAAAAAAATCAAACGGGAATTACAGTTTTATTAAGATCTGATTATTTTTATGCTTACCAATAACTTACATATAACACCCTTAAAACAATTAACAAAATTACAGTTGAAAGACATGAAAGACAATATTATGAGTTTAAGTGATCATACCTTTTGGTGCATGTGTTAAAACCCATGAATTTTCCATTTCATCTTGTATATCTGCCAGATAACTGCCACGTCTGTGGCAATATTGCTGAAAAAAGGTGTTAACTGGTATGACGATCGAAGTTGCTTGTTGCTTACATTGATTAAACAATTTAACAGTAAGACCATGAAAACAAAGATATGAAAAAAAAACTAGATAACTAATGTGATAAAATATAATAAAATGCAATAAATACCCAAGTTGCATAATAAACGGTAAATTTCGTAATGCTGTAGACCCGTTTCAAGGAGTAACCTCTCAGCAATAGTATTAAAATCAAACAATATGGAAAGCCAAAAGTAGGGCAAAAAAAGAAGTAGTCATTACCAAAGATATCGAAATAGGATACCGAATCCAGTACGAAGGACATCTACTGCGTACCATTTACCGAATAGAGCCTCAATATTTTTAAGGGGTAGAATTTTGATAAAACTAGAGAACTAATGTGATTAAAAAGAGTAGAATTTCAATTATATTTTAGATGAGACGCACGATGAGCAATATTTTTAGAGGAGACACATTAAAGCAATAAAGCAAAATGAAACTGAATTAATTGTTGTGAAACAAAAAAAAAAGAAAAAATGTTTCATAGGTTTATAATGAGCAATGTTTTTCCATGAACAAATGTGACAAAATTAATAGGATTTAATGAAGTTTTGTCAGAATGCTGCTAAAGAGGTATAAAACAAAAAATTATCAGACAAAAAAAAATCGGAATTCGTGTTCAAGATATTATAATGCTTTTGCTTGGATAAACCAGAGAAGTCCAAAAATCTGACAGAAATGTCAAAACGTGACCAGCGACATCAAACATCCTACAAAATGTAATGTGAGCTTGATCATACCTGACCCTGAAACCAGTTGCCTTTTTCAGAACTAAACAAATAACAGTGTTTTCCGAATGTCTTCCATCCTAGGGGACAGTTAACAGCTACTACGACTTTATCTGTAAAAAAATAAGTATCACAAATATTTAAACTAGTTTGGTAAAGAGAAATCTTGAAGATATTCACTAGAAATATGAGATATCAGGTGATAGGGGAATATTTTGTAAGCATTCGAGGTAGATCATGTTTTTATTCATGCACTTCCAATTGAGACATTTTAAATCACATGTTTTTATCAGTGAAGATAAGGATGGCAAATAACAAGACATTTATTCCAATGCAGTCAACGACACACACGTCCAAGATCACGCTTTTCTAATCACACGTTGAGGGATTTACTAAAAAAAACCAGACCTAAAGTTAATACCGTATAGGGGGTAATTTTCAAGAATGCCAAATTTCGCGATTTTTTCGCCGAAGATGGATTTTAAATTTTCGGCGTTCATAAATTTTCGCAAATGAAATGTTGTGTAAGAGAAAGACATTGTTAAAAATATTTTGACTTTAATTTCGCGATTTTTTATTTTCAAGAAACCTCAGGAATCAAGCTAAAATTAGAACCGCGCGAAAATTACCAAATGTCCATCATAACTTATTCTACATCAAAGTATATGAAAACATCAAATTTAGGCTATAATTAAAAAAGTCAAGACCTGCAATGGCCGGAGTCACAATCACCAGGAAATTTTACAAGAACAACACACATTAATGATAAAACGACAAACGTAAACAACAATAAAAACTCGGGCTTACTGCACATGGTACCGACACTAGTAGAAGCGAGCGGTAGGGTTAAACCTGTTTATTGGTACCCCAAAGCTCCTTTCTTTATATCTGGTTTACTAAAATGCTGAATTGATAAGGGTCACTGAAACATTTTTTGGGTTTGATCTTTTTCTCGAGTAAATAAACATATTGCTAATTCTTTTATAATAATCTAGAACTAGAACTTAGGCTTTGATGTGTTAAGATATTTCCAACATCACTGACGACCTACAGTCATAGCAAAATGTGAACTTGAATAAAAAAGTTGAAAGGTCGTAAATATGAAAAAAAAAAAAAATAAATAAATAAAAACAACATAAAATGGAAAATTAGAAAAACAATGGATGGATGTGAAGTATGGAGTAAATACACATAAGACAAACTCTCTGCAAACATATGAAGGACCAAGCAATGGAAATGATTTTATTGTTGTTCTTTATCATGTAGTCACCATGAAATTTTCAATAATGAGACTCGCTTACACCTCATAGTAAGTTTAAGACCCTTAGCACTAGTATTAGCGGAATTCATTGCTGGATAATCCATGTCTTTATTGACAATGTACCCCATAAATGCGGGCTGTCAACACTCAAAAATTAAACTGTTCTCTTACAACAACTGTCATTCCTTACCCGACAAAAACAGTCGGATATAAGCTAGCAGACAATTACAACATAAAGACAATCAAGTCTATTTTAAAAAATGCACTATGACAGAATAACAATTCGAAATTAAAAAGACAATTGTTCAGAGAACAATTGCAAGGTCTTTCGCAGTCAATGTTGTGTTTAGTGTTATGTTTTGTCATGTCACATGTTTAAAATCATCTTGATGAGATGTGTATTGTCTCCAATATTTCTAATCGTTTTAAAGATTTTACGTTAAAAAAAAACGAAAAAATTGGCAATGACCTTGACCGATGACCTTGATGACCTTTGACCTTGGGATCAAATTGAAGGTCTCTTCTTACTGATTAATTTGATATGTTACATGACCATACTATCTGTAAAGGTTTAAAAGTTATACACAAAAAACCTTTTTCCGAAACACGTCAAGGGCAATAACTCTTCAGGGAGTCATCGGAGAGCTTCGGTCTAAATGAGACAAATGTAGCCCTTGACATGGGGAACATTTTTGCTGGTATAATTTTTCAGCTATCTATTACGGTTATTGAGTTTATATGCTAACAAGGTCAAAGGTCAAGGTCAAAGGTCACCGATGACCTTCAACCTGGTACTCAAATTGAAGGTCTTTTCATGCTGATCACTTTAAACAATATGTTTACTATATTATCTGTTAGCGTTTAAAAGTTATTTGCAAAAAACCGATTTACCGAAACGCGTCAAGGGCAATAACTCAAAAACGGTTTGTCGCAGAGTATTTGTTCAATTGAATCAAATGTAGATCTCAATGAGAGGAACATTTTTGCAATATAATGTTTTTATAAATTTTTTATCGTTTCCGAGATATAGCGAGAACAAAATTTCAAATGGCGGCCAAAAAATTTTTTTACCCCAGATTTGTAATCAGGGTCATTAGAGCTACCTGGATACCAAATTTCATCAAAATCCGACAACTTTGAAAAATTTGCATATTTAGGGGTCAAAAACGCGTAACCGGGGTCGCGACCCAAAAAAATTTTTTTGCATGANTTATGTTGACGTCGCGTCAAGATTTAGGGACGTTGTTGACGGTCACTGTTTACAACGTCTTTCTTGCATCTCGATCAAATAATTTTGCATAGTAGGGCTGAAAAAGTGTGTTTTTGTAATATGCTTGACACTGTGAATACTCAGGCCTTCTTCTCACTGCGGTCAACGCAGTGTAGTGTAGGTGTACTCGACACTTTAACAAACCATTCATTAGTTCACATCAACAAATCGCTGTGTCAAACAAGTTTTCATAACATTGAAGCGATATTTAGTGTAGGATATGTGTGAGTTCAGTGTATGTTACTTAAAACTGCTTTCTTCGTTTTTACAATCATTTTAATTTTCAAACAATATTTTGCTGATAATTTCGATGTAAAATTAACACCGTTAAGCGTTAAGCCACAAATTTTCAATGAAAAAGTAAAAAATATATGTATCAATAAAAGGAATTCCAATCTTTTACTTATAATTTTATGATATACTCTTTTTCGTTTTGGAAACCTTCCAAAAAGCATATTTTTTTTATTCACAATAAAATGCCTTTCATCTTCAACTTCATTAAAAGTATTTCATAAACAATAGTGACATAATCTTTGTGATCTCTCAATGTAAGTATTGTTTTAGTTTTAGAATTGTAAACCTAAAACGCCGGATGAAGGAGAGTGTTTCATGTCCGCAATTTTCCGTATTCAAAATCTGAAGAGCCCTTAATCCTGGACACATTGTTTGAAAATTTTGATATCTCAATGAATCTGACTAAAAAAGGGCTACGCCGAGCGCAGCATGATACGACCGCAGCATGTCGTCCACTGAAATTTGAAAAAGTGTAATTTAATGTGAGTATGGACATAGGAAAGAGCTTGACACAATAATTAGATGGACGCAGTAAGGAGATTGACCAAGTAATTAGCTGGACACAAACTAGGGAAAATAAATTAGCCCTTATGACTCCTTATGATTCCTCTTTGACCCTCTATAGCTCAGAAACGGTAAGAGCTACGCCCAATCCATTGACATGATGCTGAAAGCTTATATCAAGAGGAATCAATAGAAAAAAATCCCATCGAAATGCGATGAAAAATAAAAATTTAAGGTAATCTGTAAATTTACGATTTTGGCCCCCTTCGGCCTCTCATAGCTCGGGAACGGCAAGAGCTACGTCAAATCCGTTGAAATACTACTGAAAGCTTACATCAAGTAGAATCCAAAGAAAAAAATCCCATCGAAATCCGACGAAAAATAAATTTTTTAGGATATCTGTAAATTTACAATTTTGGCCCCCTTCGTCCCCTCATAGCTCGGAAACGGTAAGAGCTACGCCAAATCCGCTGACATATAATTGAAAGCTTACGTAAAGAGGAATCAAAGAATAAAATCCCATCGAAATTCGATGAAAAATAAAAATTTTAGGTTATCTGTAACTTTACAATTTTGGCCCCTTCAGCCCCTCATAGCTCGGAAACGGTAAGAGCTACGCCAAATCCGTTGACATAGTACTGAAAGCTGACATCAAGACGAATCCAAAGAAAAAAATCCCATCGACATCTGATGAAAAATAAAATTTTTTGGTTATCTGTAAATTTACGATTTTGGCCCCCTTCGGCCCCTCATAGCTGGGTAAGGAAACAAGTTACCAAAAATCTAATAGTAGAGAGCTACAATAATTTTTCATTAGGAATCCTTTGGAAAAAATTGCATCAAAATCGGACTAAAAATAAAAAAATGAATTTTTTGAAATTCGCCCCTTTTGGGCCCCATTTATCTCGTGAACGGTACATGCCACGTGAAATCCGTTGGCATACTACAGATTGGAAATTTTCTAAGGAGTTTACTGAAAGAAACCCCATCAAAATCCGATATATAATAAAGATTCTACAGTCAAATATGTGAAAAAAACCCCAATTTAACCCCTTTTGGCCCCTTTTTCTAAAACGGGCGGGGACAGGAACATAAAATTATAGCCCGGGCTAAAGCATGTGCCAAGAAACATCATATTAAAATTTGAAAATGATCTGTTCACTGGAACCAAAGTTATGCTGTCCACAGACACAAAAATACCCAATTTTACCCCTTTTTGGCCCCCTTTTCTGAAACGGGTGGGGCCATAAACCCGAAATTAAAACCCGGGATAGCCATTATTCCAAGAAACGCCATACTGAAATTTGAAGATGATCCGTCCACTAGAAACAAAGTTATGCTGGCCACAGACGCTGACGCCGACGCCGACGACTGCGCCATAATACGACCGCAAAATTTTTGCGGTCGTATAAAAATTGCATATACTGAACATTAAAAAATTCTGACATGTAAATGATCTTTCCCTCATTCAGATTTAGGTATTATCAAGTACAATGAAAATTTCATTTGTTCTATCGAAAATAATAATGAGTGAATAAATGAAATAAAAGTCAAAAACGGTAAAATTTACTGTGAGGTTGAGAAAAACCCGATCTCTCGTAGTTACATGCGGCAGATCCCCGCGTTTCAAAATATACTGAATGTCACATGTTACTTGTCTCCTTCCTTCAAATGGACAGGACATCCCAGAGCATTAGATTTCCCCGGTAGGAATAAATTCACTTTCGTTGTGCATTTTCCATCTGTGTTGTTTCCTATCAAAACATTATCAAACCTTCTAGTTTCGGGCGTATTTCATGGTATATATGTATTGTATGAAAACAATGCAAATGTAAGTGTCTTTCAATTACGTTATGTTACAACCCCTTTTGCACCCGTCCCCACAGTAGTAAAGGGAGATATACATTGTACATGTGAAAATAATATGATTTCATGTTTAGTTTGCTGACTATTTTGATCGTTTTAATATCTACGAAAATGTTTCATAGGAGCGGGCCGATAACAATTTGTAATTCTGGTTGATTATCAAAGGAAAAACAATCTAAAGACCGGCAAATTAAAATCTGAGAGCAATTTTGCCGAAATACATCAACTTTCACTTAAATCATGGACAGAAATTAAAAATCAAAGTATTACAAAAAGACATTACATTTAGTTTACAGATGGTGTAGGCGATTAAACTTGATTTAAAGTGAAAACAAATTACATATCAAACCAGTGTCGAATACACAAAAGTTTACAGTACACCGTGTTTGTTGTGAGCACGGTCTTACACTATTTCTTTTTGAAAAAAATACATTTTATTTCTATAACCATTATTACACAGTTAAAATGTAACGAATGAATATCATTGACCACCTTTCACGTTTTTGGTTTGCAATTAACTCTGAAAATATGCCTCTAATAACCGCTTTGTACCTTTTTGAAGAAGTTACGACGGGCAGACCTTTTCCCCGCGCTTTTGCGGTAGAAAAATCTGCCACTCTTTTTTTTTCGGGCCCACTCCTTGCTCATTTTTGAAATGACTGTTCCGTCTCGAAGTATCTATGATGTTGATCGAGCAAATCTTCCCGCGGGAAATGTCTTTTTTTTCCCTGCTTTTTTTTTTCTCTTTACCCTTTTCATTGTTTTCAAAAGACGCATTCTCCGTTGACCGCAAATTCTAATTATTTTAGACCCGGATATTATTTTCTAAACATCAATTATATATTGAGAAAATGAACATTCTATTTTGTCAATAGTTCCGAGATTCTCACTTTGAATCTGCCTATTTACAATACCTTGTAAAGGAATAATTTAAGGGGAAATTCTGGACGTCTATAGAATACGTATATATGAAGGACCGATAATCCTTGACGGGACGTCATTTGGTAACGTCCCACCTTAAGTGATCATACCTTTTGGCGCATGTGTTAAAACCCATGCATTTTCTATTTCATCTTGTATATCTGCCAGATAACTGCCACGTCTATGACAATATTGCTGAAAAAAGTGTTAACTAGTATGACGATCGAAGTTGGTTGTTGCTTACATTGATTAAACAATTTAACAGTAAAATGGTAAGACCATAAAAACAAAGATATGATAAAAACTAGATAACTAATGTGATAAAATATAATAAAATGCAATAAATACCCAAGTTGTATAATAAACGGTAAATTTCGTAATGCTGTAGACGTGTTTCATGGAGTAACCTCTCATCAATAGCATACAAATCAAACAATATGGAAAGCCATAATCCAAAAGTAGTACAAAAATGAAGCAGTCATTAACAAAAATATCGAAATAGGATACCGAATTCAGTACAAAGGACATCTTCTGCGTACCATTTACGGAATTTACGGAATGAAGCCTCAGTATTTTTAGGGGTTAGAATTTTGATAAAACCAGAGAACTAATGTGATTAAAAAGAGCAGAATTTCAGTTATATTTTAGATGAGACGCATGTTGAGCAATATGTAAAGACGAGGTACATTAAAGAAAAATGAAACTGAAATAAGTGTTGTGAAAAAAAAAATCCAATGTTTATTATGTCCAAAATAAGCAATGTATTTCCATGAGCGAATGTGACTTAATGAATAGAATTTAATGTAGTGTTGTCAGACTGCTGCTAAAAAAGTATAAAAAAATTATCAAACAAAATATGGGAGTTCGTGTTCAAAAAGTTATAATGCTTTTGCATGGATAAACCAGAAAACCCGAAAATTTGACAGAAATGTCAAAACATGACTAGCGACAGCAAGCATCCTACAAAATATTGTTAGAACTTGATCATACCTGACCCTGAAAATAGTTGCCTTTTTCAGAACTAAATAAATAACAGTGTTTTCCAAATGTCTTCCATCCTAGGGGACAGTTAACAGCTACTACGACTTTATCTGTAAAAAAATAAGTATCACAAATATTTAAACTAGTTTGGAAAAGAGAAATCTTGAAGATATTCACTAGAAATATGAGATGTCAGGTGATAGGGGGAATATTTTGTAAGCATTCGAGGTAGATCATGTTTTTATTCATGCACTTCCAATTAAGACATTTTAAATCACACGTTTTTATCAGTGAAGATAAGGATGGCAAATAACAAGACATTTATTCCAATGCAGTCAACGACACACACGATGAAGGATTTACTAAAAAAAAACCAGACCTAAAGTTAATACCGTATAGGGGGTAATTTTCGCGAATGCCAAATTTCGCGATTTTTTCGCCGAAGATGGATTTTAAATTTTCGGCGTTCATAAATTTTCGCAAATGAAATATTGTGTAAGAGAAAGACATTGTAAAAAATATTTTGACTTTAGTTTCGCGATTTTTTATTTTCAAGAAACCTCAGGAATCAAGCTAAAATTAGAACCTCGCGAAAATTACCAAATATCCATCATAGCTTATTCTACATCAAAGTATATGAAAACATCAAATTTAGGCTTTAATTAAAAAAGTCAAGACCTGCAATGGCCGGAGTCACAATCACCAGGAAATTTTACAAGAACAACACAAATTAATGATAAAACGACAAACGTAAACATCAATAGGAACTCGGGCTTACTGCACATGGTACCGACACTAGTAGAAGCGAGCGGTAGGGTTAAACCTGTTTATTGGTACCCCAAACTTCCTTTCTTTATATCTGGTTTACTAAAATGCTGAATTGATACGGGTCACTGAAACATTTTTGGGGTTTGATCTTTTTCTCGTGTAAATAAACATATTGCTTATTCTTTTATACTAATCTAGAACTAGAACTTAGGCTTTGATGTGTTAAGACATTTCCAACATCACTGACGACCTACAGTCATAGCAAAATGTGAACTTGAATAAAAAAGTTGAAATGTCGTAAATATGAAAATAAAAAAAAAATAAATAAAAACAACATAACATGGAAAATTAGAAAAACAATGGATGGATGTGAAGTATGGAGTAAATACACATAAGACAAACTCTCTGCAAATATATGCAGGACCAAGCAATGGAAATGCTTTTATTGTTGTTCTTTATCATGAAGTCACCAGGAGATTTTCAATAATGAGACTCGCTTATACCTCATAGTAAGTTTAAAACCCTTAGCACTAGTATTAGCGGAATTCATTGCTGGATAATCCATGTCTTTATTGACAATGTACCCCATAAATGCGGGGCTGTCAACACTAAAAAATTAAACTGTTCTCTTACAACGACTGTCATTCCTTACCCGACAAAAACAGTCGGATTTAAGCTAGCAGACAATTACATCATAAAGACAATCAAGTCTATTTTAAAAAATGCACTATGACAGAATAACAATTTGAAATTACAAAATAAATAAAATAAAAATAAAATGCAAAAGGCTGAAAGTATGATAGTATATTCATATGATATATTTTCTCAAGAACATGTACATTAGATGTACATTCCATGGCGGGTGGGAAGCAAGGGAGTGACCTTGTTATAGTTATTGTCAAGAATACCGCTTATGTGCACGCAAGGGGCCTTCTTGATCTCGCATGAGGGGTGAATATTGTTCACCTCTTGTTGAAGACCCTCAGGCTACATCAAGATGTAGACAGGAATCCTGTCCTTGATAAACTGGAGTTTCCTATGTATCTTGTGCGTTTTTGTCACATGTACATTCGCTCCATATCCTTTCATTTTCCCTATTATAATTGAATACATACGGAGTATACGCATTACATACATATCTTTTGAATAGCACAGTTACTACTTTTTATAAAAGACTAACCCCGCCGCAGTAGGTTTGCGCCTGTCCTAAGTCAGGGATTTATTAAGCCTTTGTGTGTCTTGTCCTTTTTCTAGTTAGTTTACTTTATGTCTATAGGAGTCTAGGATAATGTTTATTTCGCTGGACTTGATTGCTCTTTGTTCAGGGGCCGACTCCGACCTGCCGTTGGGTGTGGGGTTTTCTCACCGTTCATTGAAGATCTTATGGTGGCTTTGAGTTGTTATTACTCCCCTTTGGGTCGTTGTCTCTTTGACACATTCCCCGTTTCCCTTCTTTTTTTCTAGTATAGTATAACGACACAAGGGATCAAAATCACTGTTGATTTCCAAATAGTGGTGTCATATTATTCTTGAAGATCAAATTATGAGACAATTATTAGTCATTGATTAAAATGATCAATCATAATATCTCATTAAATCAATAAAACATATATTTTTATCAAAAATGTAAAATATATTCGTCTTTACTTAATTAGTAATGTACTTAAGAGATCTAGGTAGACAACTGACGCATAACTATATATTTGATATTGTAACGCAAGACATTAAACTTCCTCTTAAACTAGAGGATGACAAGCCCTTTGTAAGCTTAAATCCAAATGTGATTCGTTAGTAATGATATATGTGACTTATTCACCAAAAAAAAAAACAATTTTTTTTCCAGAAAAACGCACCAAAATCAAAATCTTGTTTACAAGAACATTTTCAATATAGGTATAATATAAGTACAAATAATCTGCAAAATATAAACTAACTACCCTCAAAACTGTAGGAGAAATATCGTGGACAATCTATGTTCCCTCTATTACAAATTCAGCCAAAGAATAACTATGTTTAATGATGTATATTATTCAGTAATATGAACCAAAATCAAAATCCTTACCACATGCACATCTTCAGTAAAAACCTTTCTAACATAAAAATTGTAGAAGGAGTTATGCGGACAGACGGACGGACAGGAGTCGGACGGACTATTGAACAGGGGTAAAAAAAAAATGCCCCCGACTTTTCAAGTGACAAATGCGTTTTGATAATGAGTACCTTTAAGACTTCTTTCTATACCATTGATTTGTGAAGTAAGTTGTTTCAAGCCATTCTTCATGGCGAGTAGATAGTTTCTTTCTTTGGCAGCAAGACATGGTTCAGTAACATTTTCTGAAGCATTAACAATCGAACAGCTGACATAAACTGCTAGCAGGATACCAACATGGAACATCTTCATTCTGTTTGAAAAGAGCAATAACAGAAATAATTTTCATATAGTTTGCATTACATCTTAAATGGAAGTGACGAAAACATAAAAAACATCTTCCAATAAAAATCTTGACAAGCGAAAATTCCACAAATATTTGTCTTTTTTATTGACATGGTTATATTTGTTCATAATCCCGAATCCATGGGCGTAAAATGACATGGATGTATACAGCGTTTCTGTACATCTAGCAATGAATTCCGCTAAAACCGATACTAAGGGTCGTCATGAACTTACTAGTAGTATAGGTGTTACGGGAGCTCATTGTTAAAAACTCGTGACTTTAAGATGAAGAACAACAATAAAAGCGATGTTCAATTGTTTTACCATATATCTGTAGAGACTTTGTCTCATGTGCATTTACTTTACATCCTTTCTTTGTTTATTTAGGATGACATAAAGTGTATCGATACTTAAGCAATAACAGTACATTATCGTCTTTCCCTGCGCCTATCTCAGCCTGCACAGCACTTCCGCAAAAACCATATCCAGTTGACCCGAACTTATCAAGAGGTTGACCTGGAGTTATCAGGGAATTTCTCCCAACGTTTGACAAGCGCTATCCTTTTTATCCGTTTCGCATGAAATAAATTTCAATTAGATAAAAAATCTGTTATATTTTCTGTTTTTGATTTTGTAAACAAATTACTGTCACCAATACACAAAAATACAAACGAGACGTTCGAAAAAATACGGAAACTAGGTCAGTGATAACTTTAGCAGAGCCACCATTTTGTTTACATTGTGACGTCACAAAAGTGCCTAGGGTCTGGAAGACAAATGTAAACAACGGAAAGGTTCTGCAATGACAAAATTGACTTTATTTCGATTTTCTAACATGGTTCAATCAAAACATTTCAAAATTTAATAACGTTGGTCGACAAAAAATATTGTGCAGTCATAAAATAACTACATTTACATTTCCCCATTTGTAAAAAAAGGAATGAATCTCATTTCCCGCGCAACCTTAGGAGAATTTGACACAAAACCTAATAAAGTATTGTGTAGAAGTAAGAAATACAAGACGATAAACAAGTTATCTGAATTTTGAAAGCTGGAATATTGTAAAATATCATCCCGCTCGCCAGAATATAAAGCTTGGGGCTCGTTCGCTGCGCTCACTCGCCCCTGTGCTTCATATTCTGGTTCACGGGATGATATTTTACGATATACAGATGTCAAAACCAAGATAACATATACTTATTTGAATACCTGAGGGCGTCAATCGTAGATTTGACGGTCAAAATGCAGTTTACAGGCGACGCGTAGCGGAACCTGTAAACGGATATTTTGACCGTCAAATCAACATTGACGTCATCGGGTAATCAAATAATGTACTGTTATTGCGATTCTAATGCAACAAATCAATTTCATGTTCTATTTTTAACTCGAGAATTTGTAATAATATTAGGAACCAGAATAAACAGGGAACCTACTTTGTCCGAGGTGTGTAGATGGTAGAATTGATGGTCAGTTTTGACCAATCAAAACCTTCGTTATATAAATGTTGCATTAGAATTATTTATAATATTCATAGTGATGTAGCATTAGACAACAATGTTAGAAGCAAACCTTCGCCAAATAATAAAATAGGAGTTTAAATCTCTATTGAAGCTTTGAATGATATTTCAATGAAGTTCACTGAAATTTAAAAAAATCGCTTTATTTTTGCAGAAATTTCTCTGACATTTTGATCGTATATCAAGAATGACTATATAACTTGCAAATTATCCTATCACTCTTGGAATCTAAATACATACGAGGTTTTCGTTTTGTAATAAAATTTTATATATGTTCTGTATATTGAAATATCTTATTTGACGGAGAACATACCAAGAACCATCCTCGAATAATAGTGGATTATATTCCGCCAAATAAACCCCGAAACTGCATTTATCAGATTTATGAATGCTTGTGCTTTTAAAGTTTTTCATTTACACATAACGGAGATTTACAGGTATTTTTGTCATCACAAATATACAGAAAATTGACATATTTTGAGTGATTTTAGAAATGTATTGTACTTTATATGTTCATACAAAATGTAAGGTCGATAATAACAGCAGTTCAGTCAGCATTATCGAATGAAAGTAAAATAGAATACGAACAAGACTCTTACCGGCTTATTGCAAGTGAATTACTGAGTTGTTGAGGATAAGTACAAATGTACAAGTATCACTTACATGTAGTACCTACTATTTACGTCGTAATATAGATGCACGGAAATGTACATTGTAAAGTTATCACATCTTCCTGAAATATATGTATTTTGATCCGCATCGCAGTTGACTAAAGATGACAAAGAAGCTGATACGTCATTAGTGATTTTTTTCAAATTGTCGAAAATCTTGTGTTGTGTTTTTCGTCAAATAAAGCTTTAGATGTCTCGATACAATAATTGTAAAGTATTTGTAAACATTTTTTTGTCGTTTGAAATTTCCTAATAACAATTGTCGGTTTTAATACAAAATAAAATCACTCCACTAAATAATGCAAGGATATGGAGTAACAAAAACAGTGTAAAGACAACTCCCACGTTTCACGGTTTCTATTATTCAGCAATGCAGCCACATGTCTAATCACCGTAGCAGTTTTCGCTAAAAGGATTTTCCCTGGGTTTATATCATTGGCCTTACTGAATTTTCTTTTCCATTTCATTCACATTAATTGACTGTCTCGTATTTTGTGCTGTCAGTTTAAAAATCTCCCATTATTTTTAAAACGGACTGTCAAGCTTAAGGTAGTGTATTTCAGTAGGAATACATAGTAATAATTAACACTGTAGCCCAATTGTGCACCTTATATCCCAATGCTGATATTGTGAATATTATGAAATCCATCCAAGTTATGTTCTCATCAGGTGCTTTTGTATTTTTTTATGCAATGTTTCTTCCCACAGGATGCTGAACATTTGAAACTTCAATTTTAGAATGGAGTTTGTCTCTCTTCCGGTGCAGTGTGGAGTCCGTAAAAAGATTCCGCGTCGGAGACTTTTATGTTCCACATATATTTCAGTTATGATGTACTTGTTCATAAAGATATACATATACTGTCATACTTTCAAATTTTGGCATTTATTTTTTGTAATCTCCATGGATTATTGTGACAATCTGTTAATAGAGCCCACATCTCATTATTTTATAATGGCAAGTTTCTTACAATCGAGCTGCCGAGTGTCCTGTAAGTCGGTATGTTGCAATCGTCCATTAGTTTGAGACAATACTGCTTTTGTCGGGCAACGGATGACAGTGATTGTAAGAGCACTTTGCCCATTTTCTTATGTTTGTTGACGATTCCACATCAATGATAAGAAAAGACATAGAAGTAGCGTTGTTCGACATTGAGCAAAGAATTCCACTCAAACCAGTGCCATGCGATGGGCCGTCTTGAAATTACTACGAGGTAAGAGCAAAGCTCATTGCTGGAAGCCTCATTATGACTTCAAGATTGAGAACAACAAAAAAGCAGTGTTTTTTTTCTTGGTTCTATCATGTATTTGGAGAGACTGTCTCATGTGTATTTACTCCATATCCATTCATTACAAATTGCAAGGACAATTTCCCAGTCGATCCTTCAAGGTTGTTGCAGCGTGAATTCTTTTCTTACCTTTTCAATGTCTTCTTTCTGTATGCGTTACCGGTCGCGGATGTACATGAAAAGCTCTTTATTCCCGTAAAATTACCTTGAAAATCTCATTCGACCATCGCGTTATCTATCCGGCAAGCATACATTTAATTAAAAGAATACATGTTTTTACAAATAATAATGGTAAAACTACCAACAAACACATAGTATTTGAACTTTTTATGTAGATTGATTAGTTCAGGTAATTAAAGCTTCATTTTTCAACAATTTAACATCAAGGATTTTCATTCATTCAGCATTTATCTATCAGAAAAAAAAATCCGGAAAGTTACTCTAGATCGTCACATCTTAGGACAACAAGACATGTCCAAGTTCCAATGTAACCATTGTAGCGAACCGTTAAAAAGTAAACTTTACACTATAATGTTGAGGTTAATCTTGATTCAAAAAGTACCAAAGTTAAACAATCACCAAAAAGAATTTCTTAATAATTTTAGCGAGACGTGAGTTTTTTTATCATTTGAGTATCATTTGAATTTCATCCGCTGCATGATTTTAGTTTAACAATTTGTCCATAAACTCTAATCTAAATAATAAATATTATAATATCGATATTCTTTATGTAGTTTCTGTAATAAAGAGACACGATGACCTCCAGATGAAGAAAAACAATAAAAGCATGGTTCGATGGTTTGGATTTACCAGGCATTTGGGGAAATTTTATCATGTGCCTTTCATAGTCCGTATAAACTGTTAAATTGTATATTAAATAGACAAGATATCAGGAACCAACTACAATGAATAAAATTACAATCAAGTGCCACATACACAAAAAGTAACTGCACTACACACTCAAATGAAGGACAAAAATACAAATATGCAAGATTCGTCATGTGACCCCGAGAATTCACCTTAAGATTGCAATTTGAAAACGTTTCCCGTCAAAAATTGACGTCTGTTTGTTTGAAACGTCATCTGTTTTGGTTAAAAATGTAACTTCCGGGTACACGTTATTTGATAGCTGTTTTCTTGAGTACTCCCTTTCTTTTGGTTTGTTTCATGTCACCTCCATTGACTCTTGAAGAAAATACTTCCATGGAAAACAACATGGCTTTTTATACTTCTTTTCCTAGCCAAATTTAACTAATGGTATAAAATAGCAAGTGAATCACGAACTTCTAAAACCCAAGGATAAACTCCCTCCATCGTAGTTTTGTCCTTAGCTATATTTGATATTACTGATTATTCGGATTTCGTTTGGTTTTAAGCATTTTATATATTTTGAAATTATGGATTTCCTTTGTTTGGGTTCAAGTGCTGCTGATGAGGAATAAATTTCCGAAATGGCCATACAGCTCATTAAAATTAATGCAGTTGGAGTTGACATATGTGTTATTGTCTCATGTTCATTTACTCTATATCCTTTCGTAAAATATTTGCTAATAGACAAATTTGCTATATTAGTGTTTAAAAAGACAGTTTGAACAAAATCAATTTATTATGTTATAACACCATATCCTTGTGTTTAAAATTCGAACATCAGTAAGACCCTGCACAATGTTTGCAGCACATGCCGTCATCCTGGTAATTCTGGCATGATTTACATGGACGTTCCAAGAACCACTCGACGACTGGGCAGTTCGGTGGACGATTACAGCCTATACCTATGAAACAAAAAAGTAACATACAACAGTTATTTTATAAACGTCGTACCCAAGGTATATGATTTATTTACTATTGACTACTACTACAATAACAAAAATATCAAGATTTTTTCCATCTATATTGTTCATAAATACCTGTTATTAGTAGCCGAATTGATCAAACAGTAAATATTTTAACAAGCCCAGTTGCACATCAAAATATAGTAAGCGTATATTTAGTGTGTTTTTAATATTATCTTCGTTATGTTATAACGGACTTCTCGTTAATTAACCATAACCAATCAATTATTGCATAAGTGTTGATATACTGGTTAATATTTTTATGGCTACTCATGGTGATTTGAAGAGAAACGTGTTTTTCTTTAGTTTTCAAGTCCTCATATAGGTATCATTTGATTCAATAATTTCTCCGCGTAAAGTATTCAATACAATTATGGCATTGATACGAGATCAATACGGGGTTTAACAGGGCAATTATAATGAACGAGGGCTTGCAAGAGTTGAATAGTATTTTTGCGCTATCGAGTCGTTTTAAAATAAAAGGAACATTGCTCCTCTTCAATATAGCTAACGTTTGACATCTACGTTACATGTTCTCTTTAATAAACAATGCTTGTAATGTTATGCTGTAATAACTTTTCAATGATGCGTTCTTTTAGGACCGTAATGAACTTACAGGGTCATAGTTGATTGATTCTAAATTACTTGCTAGTTCGATTTTTACTGTGAGTCTTTTTGTGTATTTATTTTTTAGCCATTCACCACACATAGAGGGAGTGTTTGGATCCAAGAAAACGAGTTTAACCCCACCGCAATTTTTGCGCCTGTCCCAAGACAGGAATATGTTGGTCATTGGCTTGTCCTTGTCTTGATATTTGGGTTATTGGATGTGGTTTGTTTTCATTGAGTTATTCACTTTTTACCTTTTTGGGGCCATATAGGGCTTGCTAAATGGTGTGAGGTTCCTCACTGTGTTGAGAACCGTACGATGACCCCTAGATGCTTTGTTTTGGGTCGTTTTAACCTGGATATGGAATGTTGTCTCCTTGAGATTTACCCCATTTCCTTTCTTTTTCATATTCAAAATAAAGAACAGCAATAAAAGGCGTTGTTGCATTGCTTGGTTTTAAATTTGTAGAGTTTTTGTGTTATAAACTTCTTTTCCAAGGCCTTTCATTGTAAACTTAACTGTCTAAATACTTTGAATTTGAACGATTTAAAATAATACATATATTATCTCAGCAAACGTTTGACAGTTACGTTGTGTCATAAGAAACTACAATATGTCGTTTTATATTGTAAGAAAACTTTCCTGTAATACATACTTTAGATGTTTTGCCATCCCAAACTTACCCTAAAATATATATTTCTTAAAATAACAAAATACCGAAGTAACTGTGAATTTAGTTTCTGCATATGCGCATTTCGACAACTTATGTCTCTTCAGTGCAGATCAAATCAAAACATTTGGAAATCCATCGCTCGAAATATCTTTAAAAACCGATAGAGAACAAATTACCAATATGATCTAAATAGGAAGCAAAAATCAGCTTGAGACATAGCTATGCAGGAGGGAGATACTTCTTAGATTTTAACAAAATTTTCTTAAATTAAGACATTGCAAGTTTACATATACTTACCAGGAGGTTTTCCTGCAAAAAATGAATGCAAATATTTCAATAAATTTAATTTACACATCGGAGCACCGATGATACTTTAGTTTTTGTAGGGGTTTACACTGCTAGTGTTTTTTTTCATTTTTGTTTATTAAGTCTCCCAAACGAAGTTTGGAGACTTATTGTTTTTGTTGCGTTTCTTATTAAGTCTCCCAAACGAAGTTTTTTTTATTATTATTCCGATTTCGTTCTTTCTTCTCGTCTCCATGAACTTGTCCGAACCAGATCTCAAAGACCATTACACCTAGATCTTCGAAACTTTGTAGGATGTTGGCCCCATGTAGTTGTGCATAAAATAAAACTTTTTCCAAAGAGGGTTCATTAAGGGTACATTTGGGGGGCTCAAAAAGGGGTAGGGTCGCCAATGTTAACCCTATGGGAAAATGAAATTTTGGATATTTTTCAACTTATTTCCCACATTATCTCAAAAAGTTTTAATACTAGCTACATAAAACTTCATAGGAAAGATGTTTGTAACGTAAGACAATTTTCTACACTTTGGAAATTTCAAAATAATTTCGGTTGTCATGGAAACCAAACCAAATAATGGAAATTTTGAGAAAATAGTAGTTTTTGCTAATGATCATATTTTGATTACAGCAATACATATCACATATGTTATAAGGGGAACCCCTGCCCTATTTTTTTTGGAAGGAGAAATATAGTTTCCACAACAAGAACTAGCTGATTATGAAATTTCTCACATCGAGTTAAATAAATTTTGCAAATGTTTGAAAGCGAGGCTTGCCGAGCTTTTAAACATTTGAAAATTTATTTAACGAGATGCGAGAAATTTCATAATTAACGTGTTTAAGTTGTGGAAACTTTTTCTCTAATGACTGGACGAAAAACACCGAGGATTGTATTCCGAATAAATTTGGCGGGAAATGTCACGAAACTTGTTCTCTTCTCTAGAGAGGAGAACAAATGTTTCCACACCGTTCAGAAAATGTGAAAAGTGAATAGAAATTAGAGAAATATGTATTACATAGCTTATAAGGGGAACTCCTGTCCAATTGTTTTTTTGGAAAGGGTCTGAAATTGGGTGTAATGGACAAAAGAGCAGTTGTTTGCCATAGAAACAAAAACAGAAAACATATTTTTTTATTGAAAAATCAGGTTTTTTTGATAAAAAAGAAGGAATTTTGAGAAATGTGTATTACATAGCTTGTAAGGGGAACCCCTGCCCAATTTATTTTGGAAAGGGTCTGAAATTGGGTGAAATGGACAAATGAGCACTTGTTTGTCACGGAAACAAAACCATTAACATATTTTTTTGTAGAAAAATTGAGTTTTCTGATTAAAAAAGGGAATTTTGAGAAATATGTATTGCATAGGTTATAAGGGGAACCCCTGCCCAAATTTTCTTTGGAAAGAGGCCTGAAATTGGGTGTAATGGACAAAAGAGCATTTGGTTGCCATGGAAACAAAACCAGAAACTTATTTTTTTGAAAAATCAGGTTTTCTGATAAAAGAGAAGGAATTTTGATAAATATGTATTACATAGCTTATAAGGGGAACCCCTGCCAAAATTTTTTTTGGAAAGGGTCTGAAATA
>MJUU01014429.1:6028-38069 GCA_002080025.1 Modiolus philippinarum | reverse complement strand
AACTTCCGGGTACAATTTTTGATCCCGGAAGTTCCAAAATTGTACGAGACTTACAGGCCCTATAACAAAATACCGAAATGACTTTGAATTTAATTTCTACACATGCGCAATACGACAACTTAAGTCTCTGCGGTGAAAATGAAATCAAACAAATTGGAAGTCCATATACCGAAATGCGTGTAAACACTGACAGAGAACAAATTACTAATGAGATCTAAACAGAAAAGCCAAAATAATCTAAAGACAGAGCTATGCAACAATGAGATACTCCTGAGTTATAAACACAGTTTTCTGAAACTTATATGTTGTAAGTTTGCAAATGATTCCAGTTTTTGGACCAGCTCCGAAGAACTGGCTACTGGGTTGGTGAATACCCTCGGGGACTAACTGTCCAGCAGCAGAGGCGTCGGCCCGCTGGTAATAAGTAACAAAATACCGAAATCACTGTGAATTTTGTTTCTGCATATGCGCATTTCGACAACTTATGTCTTTTCAGTGCAGATGAAAGGATGTTATATAATTATATCATATTCATTTGATAATGGCGACGTAGAGTCCCCATTTTACCTCTAGGAAAATAGTAGCACTTTACAAAATACACAATTTGTACATATTAAAAAACTTATGAATCAGTTTTTGTATTGATATAACGTTGTTAACTTTCCTTTGTTATAACAATGACTTACCTTACCATATAAAAAGGACCTCTTCTCTCTACACATTCTCGGATTCCTGTTTTGACGCCATTCACAACTACCTTATAGACACTAGGGTTTTTACAGCTTGTATAATACGATTCAATATCGTTAACACCAAAAGTCCATCCTAATTGTTGATTACAGCTCAGATTGCACAAACATTCCACTGCAATATCAAGCCAAGAACTATACTATTATATATTACGCGTTTACTAAATTGTTGTTTGTTTGCAATTCATTAAAAATCTTGACGATAAAAAATGCAAAGAGCTGTACAATAAAGAGCTGTTTAATAATATTAAACCTCTTATTGAGAGTATAGGTGTTTCTATTGCTGAGAAAAAGACATCCATGTAAAAAAGTTCATTTCCACAACACTACTAAAAAGTGCCACTAACACATTACTATTGGAAAGGAAGGTTGTACAACAAGTGTCAGGTAAATTTTAGATCCCGACTGCCCCCTTCCCTCATGTAAAATTACAAGTGCTTACAGAGAATGGCTATAATTTTACTGTACTTACCGAGACGATATCAATTTGTAAAATCACAACATGGATGTAGCGTTTCTCGACTTGAGAGATAAATTTTGCTCAAACCGGTCCCAGGGGTTGTCTTGAACTTACAATGAGCTATGAACACAGCTCATTTTTGAAGGCCTCATGAAAACTTTAAATTGAAGAACAACAATAAAAGTGTTGTTCCATTACTTGGTTTTACAATGTATTTGAAGAGACTTTGTCTCATGTGCATTTACTCCATATCCTCGCATTGTTTATTTTCAAAGAAAACCTCGCATCTCTGTTGTTAATTTATCACATCTCTTAGGCATGTAGGTCTATAAAGGTCAAAAGTTTAAAATTGGTTCTGCATTTTGGACCTCCCTTATTTGATTTACCTATCCACCATGGTACATTAAAAAATTGTGTACACTGACACTTTTCTTTTTAAGATATGAATGCATACAAAAATTATAGAATTCTTAATATTCATTCATTGCATTTGAAAGGTGGTTTTTTGTATTATTGCAAAATAAATCAAAAGTCTAGAAAACTTAGGGTTCTGGTGAAAATTTATATATCAAAAACTGGCACACAGAACTTTAAATATTTTTTGTTAAAAATGATATTTGATCTATATTCCAATAAATAAAAAAACTATCTTTATTTTTATCTTAATTTTAGGCATGACCATCCTTAATAGTCTTCAAAACTTTACTTCTAATGTCAACAATTAAACAATTGAAGTAAACAGTCATATTGTCAATATTAAAATACAAAAATATATTGTAGCTATAAAAACTATAAGGCATTACTGTACCTGTGACACATAAACCACAAAGGAGGAAACAAATCCAGATATTACTGGGAGAAAACATTTTTGAGATCTGAATTTAGGTCATGTACACCGAAAAAAAAATATAGGTAGCAGCTTATACGAACATTGAATTACAAATGAAAATAACATGTGATATATTACGGTAATTTATGTCCATCAATAATAACCTTTGAAGCTGTCCTTTAATACTAAATAGTGTGTATTTATAAAGAAGTAATTCATAATGTTTTTAATAGCCATTTTCTTTGAGCACTTGAACTTTGTTGGCATTCATTGTAATTAAATTCTTTGAAATTTGTTTCACTCTACCACAAACTTTTTTTGATAAAAATATCGTTGCTAAGAAAACTGGTTGCCATGGCAATAGTGAACAATAAGTGAAAAATAGCCATCTTTTACATTTTAACCTTCAATATATTTTTGTGGGTGGTTGTTTTGACAAAGAGTGTTCAATTTTGCATATTTAACTTCTCTTATGAAAATGATTTTAACTAATAACGGGTATTATCCCCGTTACCATGGTTACAAAAAATTGCGTTTTTGGAAATTTTAAAAATTAAAGAAATTTGAAATTTTGCATGGGAGTTGGTTGTTTACACTTAGTAATAAATGATTAGCAAACATTGCATATCTATATGGATTTGCCCCTATGAAACATTTTTCAAGCATACCGTATGACCTCTGACATTGACGTTCACACTCTTAATAATTTTTTATGGTCACATCCGTTTTGTAATGTTTTTAAGTTAAAATGTATGTGGGTAAATCATCTCAACGCATTTGTATCCCAATTCACGAATAACAATTGACTTGACCTTTGTCTTTATAGACAATATTTATTAATATTTGTTAATATTTATTTAAGAATTGTTATTCTATAACAACTTCTTACTAGAGTTATTTTGTTTTTTGCCTCTTATAATATCGTTTTTTATTTAGACTAATTGGTGAATAACCTTCGTAAAAATGGACTTTATTGCAGAACTGATGACCTTTGACCTTAAAACTGACTTCAAAGTTACTCTGATTTTTAATTTGATTATTCGCTGTCTCTGCAACTTTTTTAAACAGTACAAGATAATGATTTGGATTTTTGGATTTTGAAAGCCACAATAAATCGGTATGCTCTACTACAATTAATTGTGACCTTTGACCTTGAAAATTTATTTTAAGGTCAAATGATTAATTATGATTAGGTGTCTCACTTGTCAATCACAAAAATGGCCATGTTTAGTGCCATAGAAACCGTCTTAGCAACCATGATCCCCATAACTTTAATTTTTCAAAAAGGGCTTAATCCTTTTAAAATTATCTCATTTTGTCTCTATGTACCCGCATTTTTGTTAGGTATACTTGTTAAAATTTACAAAAATTGACTTTTTAAAATGAATGCCCGTTTCCATAACAACCAAGTACTTATCAAATGAAATCAAGTTTATTTTCGTATGAATAGTGAAAAGTAAGGTTGTGTAACAAGTATCGGGTAAATCTGGGACCATGAGTGAAACACCCCCTTTAAAATTTTAGAATTTAAAATTATTTAAAATTACAATTCCTTACAGAGATTGGCAATTAATGATAACATTAATAACTTGATCGGGATCACCACTCATGTTCTGGTATTTTTGCTAGACTTTTCATAATTCCATTCTATATACCTTTATCAACATTCTTGTAAAATCTTATTAAATTGAATTAATTGCACATATGCGTCAAAGGCGAAAGCTTGCTTATGTTAAAGATATGAATAATCAAGAGAAGTTCAGTTTTCCCGCCACATTTTAATCACTTATCACTGACCTATAAATTTTTCAGCCTAAATAAGATAAAACTTTTTTTCTAACAAAAAGTCACATTTTCAATTTCAAATTCTATTTAAAACAGGGAGCAAACCCTCTAAATGTATCTGTGATAGCAGGGCATGTGTGAGGAAACACGTGCGCTTCTTCACAACGAATTATGAGTTGTGTATTTAAGAGAAGCATTTACAGTTATTTGAATAAAACAACAAATGAAAGTTTAAAGAACTAATCAACGGAAAATATAATACAACAAGACAGTTATTAGTTTTGAAAAAAAAAAAAAAAAAAACTATAGACACTCGAATTGTGGTGATGTTGTGATAGAAAAAATAGATATTCTTAATATATCATAAAATTATTTCTAGAATACAAAGGAAAAAAATACATATAGCTCAGTGCATGAAAATTTGTTTCATTTACATCTGCTTTATATCCGTACATTCATATCATAAAAACCAGTAATAAAGAGATTATATTTTATTT
Organism: Modiolus philippinarum; assembly: GCA_002080025.1. Lineage (NCBI taxonomy): Eukaryota > Metazoa > Mollusca > Bivalvia > Mytilida > Modiolidae > Modiolus > Modiolus philippinarum. The sequence goes on along the minus strand of MJUU01014429.1, from coordinate 33,749 downwards.
AACTCATCCAAATAAAGATACAAGAAATAATTACGAAATCTAGAATCAACGACCATGAAATATCAATTGAAAAGACCAGGCTACAATTACAAAGGACCAAAGGACATAAAAATTATGTTAAACTGTCGAAGATGAATACAATTTCGTCTTTGCTTGGAAATTAAATACACATTTATTAATCAAAGCTTAAAAAAAACTGTCTCATGCGATCATTTAAGAAGTTGTTTAAAAGATAGAAGTCCCTTGTGGAAAAAATTTAATGTTCGGTCCCAACTCTGATTTAATATCCTTTTTACTTACCCGGTAATACTAGGGTGATCATTTCAATAGCAATTGCTGTTGAGGTTCTATTACTGCAACGGAAAGGGAGGATTGGCACGTCATAAAACCGGTTTAAATACCATTTCTTTTGAAATGGTTGTACCAAGCCAGGACCATTGCGGTTAATTTTTCCGTTGGTTTCGACGCAATTTGATTTTTGTCTCATGGACTTTGGCTCTTGACAGCTCTTTTCGGCTATATTGATATGAAAAAAGCCTATTTGATCATTGTCAAAACTGTAATATAATTACATTTACTTACATTTTACCGTATAATGAAATATTTATCAATTATGGACTTTTCACGAAGTCAATATTTTATATATGGACCTGTATGGTTTATAATAACAGACGACGAAGTATATTTGTAAGATGGCTATATTTAACATAATTGACAGAGTAAAAAAGTACATAATTTTTATATTACATATGTAGTTTTATGTTATCTCATTGCATTTTTGTGGAGGAAAATTTTGTCAATACATCGGAATTCAATTAGAAATAGAACCTTTATCTGAAGGCGGGTTTGAATCTGCCGTCATCTAGAATGGGTTACATTAGAGTTCATAGGATAAATAAATGCCAACATTTCTCTTACATTTGCAAATGAAAAAAAAACAAACAAACAAACAAACAAGCCTTTTTATTAGCGTGTTTACGTTAAGTGTGAAAAAAAAAAAAAAAAAAACATGTGCAACTGTCAAATATATTTTCATCGATTTCAGTGGTTGCTCTTTCACGGCCACCAATCGATCAAAATCATAACCAATGCTATGACGAGGACAAATTCAAAGGAAAGTCCGGATATGATTTAGAGGAACCTTGAAAAATGGTTAACAAAGCTCTTTTTTGGTGCCTTGCTATGCTTTAAAGCACAATGCAAAGAATACCAAAGTTGCAAAAAACAGTAAATTTCGTTATGCTGTACATGTGTTTCAAGGTGTAACCTTAAATAAGAAAATCTAAGAATGTCATCATACCCTCCGACGATTCCCTTGTGATATTTTAAAATATTTTCTAAATTTATGGTCTAATAATCGATGTAGGAGTTTGGCTATTAGTTTCTGACCCCCTCCCCCCTTACTGCCAAATGCTCAAGAGTCACGAATTAATGACAGAATGAAAACTCATCTTGCCTCATAACATGTTAATCATAGAAAGGTGTGATGATATTCTTAATTTGTAAAATTTATGCTTCATAACATCGCACGACACCAAATAAGAGCTCTGTTTACAATCTTGTAAGGTTCTCCCGAATCATAACTGGACGTTCCTCTAAACCCTTTCTCGTCATAGCACTGGCTGTGATTTAGATCGATTGGTGGCCGTGTCTGTAAAACATTTTAATATCCCTTTTACTTCCCCGGCGGAACTCCTATTAATGTGTAAATCATTTTCAAATATTTATCAAATACTTTTTCATGAGACCTTACTTAGGGTGCTCATGCACGTTTCGTTGCAATAGAATGCAATAACTGTTTATCAAAAGTGTTTTGTCAAAAGATAATCTGTTAAAAAAATGTTTTACTTTTTACAGTTCCAAACCTTAGAAAAATCGGCGATTTATCTAATTGTAAATGGGATAATAACAAAAAAAATCACCGAATAAACTTTTCAAAGGGCAAAAAGAAAAAAGAAGCAAATGTAAAAATAATACACATCCCATCCATTAATTCCAAAGTATTTTATGTTAAAGAATATGATGTATATATTATATTGCGAAAGGATATGAGGCAATTGAATATGAGACCATAACGCATATGTCTGTCTGTAAATATATAAGTGGAATACAAAAGTCTTTCAATCGTGCACTTGTTCCAGACCTTGGAAGCCTTCCCGTAGGTTAAAAAGGTAAGAAATTAAGTATTTATCATGACTTAATTGCAGTACAGTTAATCCATTTGTGAGATAATAATGTTTATTACTTAACCAATGGATTCATTTTAAATGTTAACAGAGCAGGACATGCTTACCCTTCCGGAGCACCCGATGTCACTTGCAGTTTCACTGGAGTTCACACTATGAGAGCCTTGTTTTTGAATGTATTCTTTTCTATTTCTTTGCTTTGTATCTGTCTAAAGACACTGTTTTCTGTGTCCTCGTTTTTGACTTCAATTTTTGTAAATTCCACTCCTTTGTTCCTTCGATATTCTACTGCCGTTGTTTCAAATTCAACTTTTGTACATAGGACATTATTCAAGGATGTTGCATTAGAACCAAACATAGATTTCAATAAATTGTATACAAATAATGGCTACTGACTTTTGCTGCCGCCAGTACCATGTCCGGATGTCCAAAATTACAATCTTTGTTTGCGTTACTCTTTTGTCTTTTAATTGTTTTTTATATGCAGTTCCTTGGTAGATTTGGCTTATGGCTGTTGTAGGTGTTTCCATTTATTCCTTTTATTTAATTGAAATGAATGGCAACTATTATTATAGTTTCTTCTTCAGGTAAGAGTGAGTTAAGAATATTTGTTCCGTCGAGATGGTAAAATGTTTATATTCAACATGCGACCTTAAGACAGTGCTTTCAAATCGAAATTTTTACTATCTTATGAACTCACAACCAAGCTGAAAATTAAAAATTATTTTCTCCCGTGAAATTTGTGTTAAACGCGAGAAATCCAAAATGGTAAGAAATTTCTCGTGTACAGAGTTGCCCGATGCGTCTTAAGGTGATAAATAGTGAATACCCTGACTTATTTTAACGGAGGGCCTGTCTAAAACCCATTGTAGACACAATTTACAGAAAGCTTAATTTCCATTCTCATCCATTTCAATTTTAATTTCAAGAAATTCTATGGCCGTCACAATAATACCATTAAAAGATATGACGTTTCAGAATCCAAAATGAAAGGGGACATTTTCAGCTAGATTCATGTCTTCCCAGATTTTACTACCGATTTTGACATTTTCCTAGATTGACTCATTTACAGTGTGCCGGGTGCTGTTAACAGAGCAGGACATGCTCAGCTTCTGGACCACCTGATGTCGGTTATTATGGGAGTTCACACTGTTAGTGCTTTTAAGTTTTATGTGTTGTCTTGTTATATCTTAGTTTTGTTTTTGTCAGTTATTTTTGTGGAACCGATCTGTCCTTGTCCATGTTAGAACTCTAAATGGATTACAAAAGCTTTCCAAAATTTAAACTTGGTATTGTTTGAGGGTTAGCGACGTAAAATGTACCATTGATTTTAATTGGCTTTGTCCCAGGGTAAGAAAACGGCATTAACCAATAAGCCACCTAACAGATCTTTCAAAAGATATATATGCCTCACTGACCGTGCGACGGGTGCTGTTGACAGAGTAGAACATGCTTACCCTACCGGAGGACCTGATGTCGCTCTCAATTTCACAGGAGTTCACACTGTGAGTTCCTTTGTTTTGAATGTTGTGAATTCTTTTTCTATGCTTTGTATCTGTCTAACGTCAATATTTTCTGTGTCTAACGTCAATAGACCATATCCAAGTTCTGGTATTTAGATTCACCAGCTTTTGTTTGTCCGCCCTACGTCACAAACATGTCTGCCCCATGTGACCAAGAATGTACTTCAACAATATAGTTTCATGACGTCTTAGGCTTTATGACGTAACGTTTTCTTTATCCCTGATACTACAGCTCGGATATGGTCTATTGTTTTCTGTATCCTCGTTTTGGCCATGTCTTTGGACTTCAGTTTTTGTAAATTTCACTCCTTTGTTCTTTCGGTATTCTTCTGTCGTTGTTTTCTTCCCTTTTCAAGTGACAATAAAACCTATTTGTTCCGGTTGTACCTCCAACTGTCTTTATTTCCTCTATCATCATCATTTTATTTTTCAATTGTTAAATTTGTTCTCTTTCTGATATAACTGAAATATACTCATTCAACCTTAACTAATCAATAGTAACACCTAGTTATCTATGCATAAGTAAACGAATAACGAAGCACAATTTGACAAATTTAAAAAAGAATAAAAGACAACGATTCCGATGTAACACGTATGGAGACAGCATGACAAAGCCAAAACAAACAAATAAATACAAATCATTAAAACATTTTAAATGGAGTTGTCAGTCACAACCTGTAACCGCCCTCTCAACTTTGCATATTAAATCCCTATCCTTCACGCCTAAGGGTTTTGCAATTCAAGCATTGGAAATTATATTGCACGTGAAAACAAATCAAATATGTGTTTGCTTTTTATGATTTATTGAAATAATCTGTCTTTGAGGGCCTCAGATATTTTCAAATTATTTATTTGAAATGATTCATATCAAAACAACGAATTCAAGCTGTATGGTTGTATGGTAGAATATATTTTTTTTCTTTGGGAGTTTCAGGAAATTGACCAAATTGGAACTTTTTGCAATCCAGGAATTGAAAAGGATTTATTCTACTTATTAAAGTATTCAAACTGTGTGTTTTTAAGAAGAAAAACGAAAACACCATATCTTAGAGGGTTTCTTGAAATTAATCAAAATTCGAATCAAACATTTTTGAAAATTTTGGAAAAACTTGTTTGGCCTAAAAATTCATTTATATAGCATAGTTGACAAAATGAAATTAGAAAAATATTCTTTGAGGAAAAATTAATCAAAATTGTACCATATATGGTTTTATTCTTAGTGTTCAGAAATGTGCATAAGTATAGGAGGAACTTGGGTCACAAGAAATTGTGACGAACGGAAAGACGTATCGATAGTAAAAAAGACTGACAAACAGACGGTGACAACGACATTTTCTCCCAAACTTTGATTCGAAAGTGCGGGGATGACTGAAGAACTTGTAGATTTACTCCAAAAACAATAAAGGTGCTTCGAAAGGATAGGTTAAGTCTCATCCAAGCATTACACCCATCAAACTCTCAATGAAAATCTCGGTATTAGGCAATTGTCAATTCTCATTTACTAAATACAAAACATCTGAACGACCTGTAAAATCATCGTGATAAGCATAAAATTCCCCTAGTGATAGTTGAAATATTGGTTACACATGACAAATAGAAATATATGAGAGGATTTGGAGTGAATGCAAATGTGACAAAAACGTAAACGATACATAGAAAACTCCAGTTTAATCAAGGACAGGGCTTTTATTCCCGTCTACAGTCCCTCAAGCGACATCAAGAAGGCCCTAGGCTTGCACTTAAGCGGTATTCCATGTTCATGTTCAAATTAAATACACGGCAGTAGATAATGAGTTCTGAAATGCAGACGGTGATTGAGGAATATTAAATCTAAACTTTAATTTGTTAAAAACACTAACAGTTCACTGTTGGAAAGTGAAATCATTGGGCTTTTCGTAACAAATTAACTTCAGGAGTCTAAAGTTATCAATATTATATAAAGATATAAGTCAAAACATGATACTGGGAATGATGCGTCAATTGTTTTATTGTGAGTTCATTTGGATCATTTGAATATAAAAAATGAAGGTAATCTAAGGATGGGGGATTTTTCATTAAGCAATATCATATATAACTGTAACTGAAAGTAAAGGACTTCGCCCTCTTATTTTTACTTTTTGGAAATAGCCCTTGTATGAATCTGGCTTCATACAATTAAGAAATAGATAGTCCCCATAATAGTCCTCATTCGTATTGTTTTCTACTAATAGAAAATAATTGAAATACAAGCGGTCAATAATACTAAACTGTTTATTACAGTGTTTAATATTAAAAATAGGTAATGAGTCGTCATGATATTAGTAGGACCCAGAGCAATGCTTGCAGCACATGCCATCATCCTGGTACTTCTGACAGGATTTACATGGTCTTTCTAGGTAACCTTCAACCACAGGACAGTTTGGTGGACGGTTGCAGCCTATACCTGGTGAATAAAAGGATATGGAGTAAATGCACATGAAACAAAGTCTCTACAAATACATGGTAAAAAACAAGCAAAGGAACAAGATAAAACACATCAACCAAAAACATTATACGTTGCATTGAAGTCACGGTTATGATTTGAAAATGTTCGATTTAACATTAAATTTGTTATTGTTTTATAATGTTTTATGATATACAGTCCCTGCACTTCGGTTTTTGTAATGAAATTCATCCTTTGATCCTTCCGTTTTCTTTGGCAGTTGTTTGAATACATTTCAACAATGGTCATTTTGCGGATACATTTCAGTCTGGAAAACATTCTACGACTACAATGAAATGCTGCTGAGAAGTTTTCGTTCAGTTTATTTTAAAACTTCTGCAAAATTTTATTCTTGTCAGGCATGTAGCTACGTTTATTTTTACTAAAATCCGTGTGCAATTTGACTAATTGTATCTTATTTTGAATATAAAAGCTAATGCGCCTTGTCTATTTAGCCTACTTACACAGAAAAGTTGTGTTAAATGTCATCAAATGTAGAAACAGATGTTTTTGGCCGTCCTGAATAAAATTACAAAATTTTCTCTTAAAGAGCAAAGTTTTGATTTTTTGAAGGATTGCAGAGCCGAAATACGTGCTTTGAGTACCTCCTTTCTTGCTTAAATGTATCTTACACATTCCAAATGAAAGTTACAAGATCAGAGAAGATCAAAGTTAATTTGAATTCTGTAAATGGAAAAAAATACGTCAACACGACTATTGAAAGCTGTGTGGATTTACTGTTATAGGGATAATTTCGTTTTGATATCGCAAGTAATTTCTGCAATACACATTTGAAGTTTGTAAGGAATACATTTTCATTGAATTTTTGTGTCAAGTCCAGTTTATATCGGTAAAAATGCGGCATTGTTTGAACCTAAATGTTTTCAAAATAGCTAACAGAATTTAACAAAATTGATATTTATGAAACGTTTGACTTATATTACACTCTCAGAACAATTTTGTGGCTTTCATTATTAAATCTTGTCGTTTTAATGCTTTATACATGTGTTAGGTGTCCCAACTTTGATAAGTTTTTGTTTTAAAATCAAAGCTATGAGTGTCATATAGCTGTTTATATATTCTTTTGTCTTTGGTCCCTTTGTCGGGTTATAGTGTTTATAATATTAATTGTCAGATATTTTAAGTTTACAACCATTAACCATTACAAAAAGGGAGAAACAGCATGTATATGGTTGTAGTGTTGTTGTATTTGTAACTATCTTGTACAATGATTATAAGAGAAATAACAAAATTACCAAACTGAACCGAAAGGGCAAAAAAGTCTGTGTAAAAGACCTTTGCACTTGTTTAGGTATTCGTCTCCTCAGTTGAAATTTCATTTGTGTAACGTTTTAACATGTTGTATCGTGTCTGTATGAGTACTGGTATTGCTAAACTGTTTAGATGAAAAAAGGACCAATAATCTTTGAAATCCACAAAGGTTATGAGAAGAACATATAAATATACAGTACACTTATTCTTATATTAAACTTACTTGGAGGTTTTCCTGCAAAAAAAAAATAAAGTGCAATAAATATTAATTAACTCAAACAGAGCATTTGTGTTTGTTTAACAGTAATTTGTTATTTTAAATGTATCAAATAAGACAAAAAATATGGGCGTGTTTTTACAGAATATAGATGTGGCCTATATATACCTAAAACGAACGTATCGTGAGTTTATATAAGGATGCCGCTAGTCTCGTATGGTGATGTCTATTATTTCTTATGTTGTTACTTCTTATTATTTTTTGTTTGGTAGCTTTCGTTTTTTGTCTCATTTTTCAGCTCAGTCATGTTTTTGCTCTACTGTTTGCTGTAAGTTGTATATTTCTGAATGCCTTTTTAAAATGTTGTTTTGATTTTGTATATTTTTTAGTTTCAGTTTTTAGTTTAAGAGACGACGTTATGTTGATCTAATAAACTGAGCATATATTATTAATTGAATCTTGTATCACAAAGATTCTTATACAAATTAATAGAATATTACATTCAGATTACCATGCGTTTTGATATTTTGAACGCATTATATTTTGTGTTCTCATTTTACATTTTTAAATAAGAACCTTTTATTGGACATAAAGAATTTCTTAAACCTGAAATAAATTTTGTCAGTTTTTTTTATAACTTATGGTATTATAGTGACACTTTCAGCAGTGATCGTCTTTATCTGTATTTCAGAATGTTTGTCTTGAGATTTCAATGAAATATAAGCAAAGTTTAATGTTTAAAGCCTCATGGTTACTTCAAGGTTAAGAACATCAGCAAAAGTATTGTTCAGTTGCTTGGTCTTACCATATTTTGTAGATGCTTTGTCTCATGTGCATTTACTTCATATCTCTTCAATGTTTATTGTGTTGCAATATCTGTGTTTGTGTATCAATAAATTATTTCGATAGTCTTCCAAAGGTGTCGAAATTGCATATGCAGAAACTTAATTTAAAGTATCTTCGGTATTTTGTTATTCGAAGAATTTAACCAAAGTCTTGTGTTAATACGCTTTATTCCTTATTTATATCTGTCTAGTGGATTACTTTTTGAATTGTAATTGTATTGTTCGTGTGTTTTATAGGTGTTGAGTGTTTTTTGTCTTCCGTCTTCTGGTGTTCTTGTTTTTGCCTTGTCTCTTGACATTGATTTAAGTAATATTATGCTTTGTTCATTTTGTTATCTACTGCTGGTATAACACCACTAATTCGGAATTGAGTCCCTATAGGAGACGAAATAGTTCCAATAAAGTGTTTATTTTGTCACATATTTAAAGAGTAAGCAGCTTAATCTTATTTCATTGAAAAAAAATTATTGTACGGCTTTTTTTAGCCTTAATTTATATAATTGCGTCAAGAATTAAAACTTTTAAAGGCATTAGCGGCGGAGGATTTTTGTCTGTAAAATTCAAGCAGGACGTACCGATCCTTGTGTTGTTCACTGCCTTAACCAGTTCTCTCTTATATGCAGGTTAAGGAGTGTTGATTTTCTCATGAGAGTTTCTTGAAAGATCCCTTTTTCAATTGAGACACGTGTCACTTCATTTGAACTTTTAGTAAAATTTCTACAAAATTTGAAAAATGCGCAATTTAACATGTGAGTCTATGGAAGAGTGAATTAGTGGTGTCATACCTTATAGTTGTTTTCAAAACTAGTATTTCAAATCGAGATAACATTGATAGCACTCCATACTTACTACTCATGGCAAATACTTCTGAAAAATAAAGTTGGAACATAATAAAACAAATCAGATGAGATTTATTAGAGATTATTCAAAACTATACTTGTCAACAAAAGAAAGCCGGTTTTGTAATTATCAAAAGAAACTGTACAAGGCAATTGTTGTAATTAACAAAAGGAATTTTTCAAGGCTAACTTCTAATCTTTTATACTAAGCACTTTTAAGTTTCTATTATAGGGTATTCAGTATTTAACGTAAAGATGCACCTGTTCATTCCAATTTCAAAACTATTCCGAAATTCAGAATTTTAGCTTTTTGCCGGATTTTCGAGTTTGCCATAACTTGGTGGATGATTTAAATTCTTTGATGTCACTTACATGAAAACAGCATCGGGTACACAATTTGTAATCTAAAAGGAGAACAAAACTACCTTTTTTGTGCCTTACTTTATCCTAAATTAACGTGAATAAGGCCTTTGTCCGGTCATAGAGTCTGTTTCAATTTCTGCATTCACTGATCATTTTATGTCAAAAAAAAACAAAGGTTAATGACTCATGTAACATGCTAATTTAATGACAAATCGGTTAGTCCTTGTATCCCTGTAAACGTTGCAACGAAACGCCTTTTTTTACATTTATCTGTGACTACATATATTTCTTGAAAATATCTCAATAACAAAGATTAAAAACACTGCAAAGAAGAGATAACATAAATTGTTACAATTTAAACAAGAACAATACCTAATACCATTTAAAAAAATTAAATAAATGTTTTTTTTTCAATAATCTGCATTTTATTTTAATCATACTTACTACTAACATTCTCCACTGAAAAAAAAAACAATAAATCAAAACATGCAGAACCCTTCATCACAATGCATATTATTATTAACTAAAATGGCATACATTTAAAATAAATGTATTAACAGAAATATGTTTTCACATATTCGCATTTGCAGGGTATATTGGTCGGGAATAATATAACAATACAATAAAATGTAACTGAAAATTGTGTGATGGCTTGCAGATAGTACACTAACAGAAAAACTGAAAAGTGTGGAATCCAATGAATATTTCGGTGCAAAAAATGCAACTAAAAAAACAGCATTATTATAATTTTTGTGATCTTTTAGTTGAATGATATAATGTGGAAAAAATGATTAAATAATTATGAGTTACGGCGCTTTGATTGCTTATGTAAAAACTCATACAAGTTTTAATTGTTGTGTACCTTAGCGCATTCATAAATTAATTCAGCACTTTGGATTGGACGAACTTAACCGATGAAATCACTCACCTTCGAATAATGCTGATATGGTATATAACTTGGTCAAAATAAAAAAAAATCTATATAAATTAACTTCAGAATTGATTTTCATTGCGTTTACTTGGCTGTCAGTTTTTGATAGATTTATAACTGAAAGATAGTATTGTTGACAGTTGTAATAGTAAAAGCAGTCAGATATATCGACAGCTGACAGTTTTTCTCATTTTCATTACTGTTCTGAAAACTACCTTCTACTAAATCAAAGGTGGAACAAAATTTGTGAGGAATCTACAAATTTATTATTTTCGCAAAACAATAAATAGCCAAGTTACAAAATAAACGGTAAATTTCGTTATGTTGTACAATATTTGAAATCAAACGATCAACCATTATCGAAACGTTAAATTGTCAGAAAAATAATGTGAAATAACGTCTACACAATTACATCAAAAACAGAGTGTCCAATTTTTTTCTTAATCTAAAAAAGTATTTGTGACTAAGATATCAAATGCAAATTATGTAGTATTCAATAAATATGCAATTCTTCGGCAAAGCGTAGAATTAAATATGTTAAATTATATAGGGCGGATATACAGTGAATCTTTGTATTTAAGTTAGTATGTTTAGAATACAGTGTTGAATAAACTGCGTCATAGAATTGCCAATGAGTGAAAGTTTTTATTTATTTATAAAAATAATTTGCCTTTACTTAAGTTCCTTTCATCTTGTATCTTATTGATTAAAACTTACATCTGTAGATGAAAATCCTTTTGTAAAATGCTGATGCCGCACAAACTTCACAAATTGAAGGATAACCATGGAACTTTCCTGTTACAAAAACACATAGTATTATAAGCAATAGAAAAAATTACTCATTCCAATTAACTTGAATTCGCATGATATGAGTAAATGTCTCTTTTAATCCTAGAGTATACTTATAAATCACTTACGGATTTTATTTCCTTAGCTAGCTGTCAGTAACTGCGAGCATTTGTCCGGACATTACCTCTGTGTATTGTCTTCATATTTTTTGTACTTCATTGTAAGGGTACTCGTCTTGATCAGTTGATTTTTACTGTGAGTCTTTTTTAGCTATTCACCACATATCGGGGGAGGGTTTGGATCCAAGAAAACGAGTTTAACCCACCGCAATATTTGCGCCTGTCCCAAGTCAGGAATATGTTGGTCTTTGGCTTGTTCTTGTCTTATTATAAAATTTTAGTTTCTTGATATTTGGGTTATTGGATGTGGTTTTTTGTGGCCATTTAGGGCTTGCTATATGGTGTGAGGTTCCTCACTGTGTTAAAGACCGTACGGTGACCCCTAGATGCCTTGTTTTGGGTAGTTTTAACCTGGATATGGGATGTTGTCTCCTTGACATTTACCCAATTTCCTTTCTTTTTCATATTTATGAAAAACCTTAGCGGAAAACATATCAAATTTATGAATTTAGATAGTCTGTGCTTTATAAAAAACATACAGGAATTTATTCTCTATTTTTTCACTTTTGTCTCTGCTCATCTGTTGTTTTTTCACTCAGCTGTTATACTACATGAATGATTATATTTTGCTTTATACTTAATAATAGCCCGGGGAAATAGCATTAATGATTATAATTCAGGCTGAATGTTAATATACGATTCTCACAGAGAGACCACTAAATGTCTAAGGGTTGTCAAAAACAAAAACAACGAAAAATAATAAATGGCTAAAATAAAATAAAAATGTACATAGTCCATTCACTATAGATGCGTTACTATAAATAAAACCGAATGACTCTACAAAACAAAACTAATACCCCAGTATTAGTCAAATAGAATGTGTTAAAATGAGTGTAGTGTTTTACTTCTTTATAGTGGCATGATACGTGCCACATGACACCTTTTTAACACCATAGACAAAAGATGACAAATTGTTAGGAAGACTTTCATATATAAATTTAGAGGAACTATGGAATAAATAACAGAATATCAAAGTCACTGATAATTTAGTTTCTGTAAATGCGCATTGCGACAACTTATGTCTCTTCGGTGCAGATGAAATAACGCCTTTTTCAACAAAAATAAATAAATAAATAAGATAATAAGAAAAAAAATGAATAAAAAAGATTATTATGGCAGATAAAACAAACTAACAAACTATGATCTGATAGATTGCCACCATGAACATGTTCTATTCCACAATTTATATTCTGCCCAGTTAAATGTTTTCAACTTGAATGCTTGGGGTGGGGGTCACTCCATATGTATAATGTTAGGGGTGAGCCACTGGCACATGAGAGGACTCCCACCTTATCACATATAAAGAATCTCAAAAATATGTACCTTATTTTAGGAGAAAATAAATCCCATCATATAATGCAGATAAGTTTACCTTGTCACATATTTGAACGAAAACAGTAAGTTCTAATCAAAAAGTAGTGAATTACACGCGCTTTGACGCCTTTTCAATGTAGATATCTCAAATGTTAATTTGTATCTGATTAAGATGCTACATGATGACTTTATCATAATCTCATCTGTAATTTCCTTGTCTATCACATATTTTCATCACAATTTTCTACCCTAATCATATAATATTAAGCAAGAAAAAGGTACTTATTCCAGCGGCTAATCCCCAACTTATTCATATATTAGAAGTGAACCCCTCCCCCGAGCTTGAATGCCTTTCAGAGGTATATAAAATGATGGTGAAAATGTAAGAACTTTTAAACCAAATTCAGCTTAAATGACAAAATATTGAAGTAACAGTGAATTTAGTTCAAGCATATTGCCATTTCGACAACTTCTGTCTCTTCAGTTCAGATCAAATCAAAACATTAAGAAAGCCCTTATCCGAAATATGTGAAAAGCTAATTTAGAACAAATTTCTAATGAAATCTAAATAAAACGTGCAAAACAAATTTTAGACGGAGCCATTCAAAGGGCATAAACTCCTTAATCTTAGAAAAATCTTATACGTTCTGTAGTTATAAACTTACTCCATGGCGTCTTGTACAGGTACCATATTCGGTAGTCACTGTCATATGACACTTCTTTGTCACACCTGTATTCATTTCCACGTCGCCTGAAATAACCAACTTAAGATAGAAACGGAATAAATAACAAAATACCGAAGTTATTTAAATTTTATTTTCTACAGATGCGCATTTCGACAACTTATGTCTCATCAGTGCAGATAAAACCAAATCATTTGGAAGTCCATTAACTGAGAGAACGTAAAAGCTGATAGAAAACAAATTACCAAAAGGATCTAAATAGAAAAGCCAAAATTCAGATAAGGACAGAGCTATGCACGAGGGAGATACTCCTTACTTTTAAGCATTATTTTGTAATATTTAGATATTTCAAATATCAATAAAATTGGTTTTCGGGTCAGCACCGAAGTACTGACTACTGGGTTGGTGAATACCCTCAGGGACTAACAGTCCACCAGCAGCGGCATCGGTTCATTGGTAATAAATAACAAAATACCAATGTTACTTAAAATTTTATTTTCTGCAGATGCACATTTCGACAACTTATGTCTAATCACTGCAGATAAAACAAAAACATTTGGAAGTCCATTAACCAACAATCAAATAAAAGATGTTTCTAAATCGAATTGTTTTCAGGATTATCAATGACTTCCGTAGGAAGTCTTATACGGATTGAAGTTTTCAGAAAATTCGGAGCACTTCATGATATTTTTTAACAAAAAAACAATTGTAATTACCTGTCACACATAAGTTTTAAAATAAATAAACCATTACCATTATTTAAATATATTTGTCATTTACATAAATTATGAGGAAAATTTTCCATTTGAGATTTACTTATATATAAAAGTGACATCATTTGTAGAATTGTTATTCATTTCCATATAATGATAAAGTTATTGTTATACATTAAATGGGTGTAAAAGCAAAATTACCGAACAGAATTATCAAGAGCCAAAGTCCAAGATACAGACAGACAGAAAAATAGATTGGAAATTCATCGGAACAATGGTCTAACTATTTCCGACGATTGCAAATATTTTTTCCGATTTGTAAGAGAATGTAAATATTAAAAATTCGCTTATTTTATTTAACGATTCAAAGTTCATCTTTATTGTAAAGTATCAATTTAATGTGATATTTCAATATTGTAATCAGAGGTCAGAGAAATTTAATTAGAATTAGCAGAATTTTACTAATTTAAAAAACAGTTATTTTTTTTTAAAATCCTCATGTTTTTTATATTCAAATTGAGGGAATATATGTTAAGATTTGAACTTTTACGCACTATTGATATATTTTGTTAATTTGTGCAGCTCCATGAGATTCACAATGTTTGCTTTTCACGTCAATGTGATAGCTCCCCGAAATTGTAAATCAGGTTGCAATAATTAAAATTTTATTATTACATGTTTAAAATAGGAATATTAAAAATGTATACTCTGCATATTCAAAATGGGAATAAATGAGTTTGGTAACACAACATATGTCAACATGCCAGGATATATTTCCAAACGACGTTAGATATATTCTAGTATTTTTTCAGTAAATCTGAAGTATAGCTATTAAAATTTAAGTCAAAATTATCCTCAAGAATAAATTGCAAATATGTTTTTTTGTTACACTAATCAAAGTGGATGTATAGCGTATGATAAGAAAATATTTCCATTAACTGAACAGTTGTGGAACGGACTTAATTGTGACGTAGGGCATGCACAACAAGTACCGAAGTTACTGTAAATTAGATTCTGTGTATGGCCAATTCGACCACTTATTTCGCTTCAGTGCAGGTAAATTCAAAACATTTGAAGACAATAAATTAATATTTGAAACTGCTGAACAAGAGCAATTAAAAAAAAGAAGAAATTAATGTAAAGCAAAACCAGCTAAGGACAGTGCTACAAACAAGAGAGAGAGTCCTTACTTTTAGGCTAAATTTACTAAGAGTTAAATATTGCAAGTGTCGAAATAAAATAGGATTTCGGAGCCTAACTTCCTACCTGCAGAGGCTTTGGCTTAGTGGTAATACATGACAAATCATTGACGTTGCTGTAAATTTAGTTTCCACATAAACCCATTTCAACAACATATGTATCAAACAACGGCAGTAGAATACCGAAGGAACAAGGGAAGCGATGACTATTTTATTTGATCATTGCAGATCAAATAAAAAAAACTGAAAGACCATACACAAAAAAATTGGATAAATGATTGTCAAGGAGAAAAAAAGAGAAAGATTGTCTTGAAACCATTTCTAAATCGACAGAAAACAACGGCAGTAGAATACCGAGAAACAAGGGAAGCGATGACTACAAAAATCGAAGTCCAAAGACATGGCAAAAACGGTAACAGATAAAAAACAAAGACAAAACAAGGACGTGAGACAGCTGCAATGCGCGGAAATAAAAAGATAACATTAAGAACTAAGGCACTCATAGTGTGAACTCCCATGAAAACCGGGAGTGACATCAGGTGCTCCGGAAGGGTAAGCATGTCCTGCCCCGCTAGCGACACCCGTCACACTATCAGTGAGGCATAAAGTGTTTTGAAATGTCTGTTTGGTAGCGGATTGGTAAATGTCATTTTCTAACCCTTAGACAATAAACCAATGAAATCCATGACACATGTTACTTCTCTAACCCTCAAACAGTACCATGGTGAAATTTTGAAAAAAAAATGTAAATCTCTATCGTATGAAAACCATCACAAGGACAAATCGGTAGCACTAACATCATTGACGAATACAAAACTAAAATTTTACACTACGATATACAAGACAACACGAAAAACTAAAGTACTGACAGTGTGAACTCCCACAAAAACCGGGAGTGACATCATGTGCTCCGGAAGGGTAAGCATGTCCTGCTCCGCTAGCGGCACCCGTCACACTATCAGTGAGTCAATCCAGGGTTGAGTCAAATTCGATTATGTCTAATCCGTGAAGACGTGAAATATAGCTGAAAATGTCCGTTTTCATTTGGAACACAGACACGTCATATCTGTCAATGATGTCATGGTGACGGCCATAGAATTTCTGAAGGGATGAAAGTAACAAAGGCTGAACAACTCCCTGACTAAGCAGCTTTTGGGACAGTGTTTTTGCTGTAACTAAAAAGTCACTGTATAAACTGCATGCCCGACAGTAACGAATCAAAACGAAAACGAGGATTTGCCAAAAATATCATTTTTTTCCAGAAAAGTGAAATATAATATTTTGAATACTATATGTTTTGTCTAATTTACTTGAATTATAAATGGAAAACTATATACATTTAGATTAAATTACAACAAAGCGAAAGGTACCTGTATAAATCATATATTCCGAGAATAGGGCTATTCGTGTTTTTAGAAGTAGGAAGAGATATGCACCTCTGTGTTGATGATTGATTTTGGAGTGTCAATTTCGATTGCTCTTCGTCTTCACCCACAAGGGGCTAGCGCTATGGTAATTAATACAACCTGTTGCTGAGAGGATGCATCATTATATCGTTACAGTTGATAGAGGTGTAGGAACAAGAGGTTTCTACTAAGGAATTGAGATTTACAACGGTTACACACGATGAATTGTTGATTGCTGTCAAAGTCAGGGAAAAATCTACGTCTAGTTAATTAATTAACAGCAACTTCGATATTGTTATTTATTCTCAAATTGTCCTGCAGCTGATTCAGTTAAGCATGTACAACGTAATTTTGCATTGTTAGTAGCAAATTTTGAAAGAAAGTTTGCTTGGATAATTAGGGATTATCATTGCAAGCCAAAGTGGACAAAACATCTGATTTATTGATATTATACAATTATGGCCTTTAATTTAGGGTAATATCCATAATTATTTAATCGAGAAAAGATTATTTTCCGAGGTCCGTAGGACCGAAGTAAAATAACCTTTTCGAGATTAAATAATTATTGATATTATCCGAAGTCGATTAAAGGCCATAACTGTATTATTATACTGAACTAAAAACTAAAAAAAAAACGTTTTTTTATGATATCAATATCAAATCCATATGACAAATGTCTAGATAAACCAAAACGAATGAATTTAGTAATGGGTGGTGAGTTAGTATTTGCTTACATTATAGGGACTTCCTCACGACCTGAAATGCAACACATTAGTCAACTATATAAAAAGAATGAATGTAATGTTTAATCGGGAGCAAGTTCCAGTGTTTCGATCCTTTTTACGGGCGTCCACAGAAAAAAAAAAATCGTTATGGGCTTTTTGTCAAAACTTTAACTATCGAACTCCGAGCTTTTCATCTGTAGAAAGAGCATAATGCTGTACGAATGTTAAGTACTTGTGGTGTTTTTTTTTATGTGGGATTATCGTAATGTCCCTGTCAGTGCTGCAGCCGAATCGATTGGCAGCCATGTTTTTTTGCATTTACGTTGACAACAAGGGAAATAACTAGTTATTTGTTCGACGTGCTAAAGCGCGCCTTATTCAAATTAGTTATTTTTCCTATGCGCACTTTCCCGTACAGTTATTTTGCCTACGCGCACTTTCCCGAACAGTTATTTCGCCTACGCGCTATTATCTGTAGAAATACCAATATTATTTTTACCGTAGTTTCTATAGTAAAGTATAATAATAACAATTATTAATTAATATAAACAATAAATTTTTAATATTAACAATTCATTTATGAATATTTATAATTAAATTGTTAAGGGAGAACAAGTGTCAGAAATTTTGTAATTAGAATTAAAATTCAGACCTTTTGTTTTGAAAAGCACTGCTTATGGAACAACTTGAGCAAAAAAATTTGAAAATCCATGTAGGAATTTTTGCGACATAAGACGTCAAAATTTTGGCGGGAAACAGTTCTCGCTAAAATTTTTCTCCAATTTGCATAAGATGTTTATAGGCCTTTAAATATATGAAAATATAATTGGAAGTTGATTAAATTTGATACACTGTCTATTTAATACATTTTAAAGTGACCTATGACCAAGAAAATATGATCCATGGGCAAACAATTTTAACACTGTTCGAATGGATAATACCAGAGGATATCGAATGCTTCTGAAATCTGACGCTCATACTCACTTAATATTTATTATTCATTTATCAATATTTATAAATGAAAAAGGAATGATTTAGATTCATCATTAAATTGTTTATATTAATTAATAAATATTAATATTGATAAATGAATTATAAATATTCAGAGATCAATTATACATATTTATAAATGATTTGTAAATATTAATAAATGATTGATAAATATTTATAAATGATTTGTTAATATTAATGAGTGCATTAATAAATAAATTGTTAATAATTAAGAAATAAGCATGGATTTTAAATATTGATAACTCAATTGTTAATAACTGATTTGATAATAATTGTAAATGAAATGTTCATATTAATAATTGATTTGTAAATAATTATAATTCAGTTGTAAATATCTAAAAATTATCTAAAATAATTAATAAATAAATTGTAAATATTTTTATTCCATGCGTTATTAATATTTACAATTTAATTATAAATATTAATAGATAAATTGTTATATTAATAAATGAATTATAAATATTAACAAATGAATAAGTTATATTAATTAATCAGTTATTTTTTTTTCACTTTGTCGTTATGGCTGCAAAAGTGGACAAAACTCATTAATATTAACAATTTATTTATAAGTATTTATAATTCAATTGTTGATATTTATAATTCATTTATTAATATTTATAATATTATAGCTTAATTGTAAATATTGAAAAATGAATAGTTAACATTGATTAATGAATTGTGAATATTATTAAAAAATCATAGATATTTATGAATGATTTGTTGATATTAAAATATGAATTATAAATATTAGAAAATAATCAAGATTTACTAATAGTATGAAATGAAATTTTAATATCCATACTTGATTAATTATTATTTATAAATGAATTGTTAATATCTATAAAAAATTTAATAACTTATTAATATTTATAATTCAGTTTTTAATATTTATATAATTCTTAAATTAATATCAATAAATGAATCAATAAAATTTATAATTCGTCTAATTATCAATATTAAAATTGAGAATTTTGATATAGGAAAAATTAAAAATGGACTTCAGTTTCATAAATAGTTTGATTTTTATGTGGTATATATTTATTCTAATAAGTTTAAAGATCCAGTATTCCTTCTAACTGGTATCCGAGGCGATCGTTTCTGCTTTCAATTACACGAGAGTTCCCATCTCGAAAGTCCCCTATTGATATGAATGGATTTTAACACTAGTGTCAGGCTTAACAAGTAAGCTAGCAATTTTGCAAAGTTTATAGATACACGTTAAGTGTAAATAGCTGTAAATTTTAGCTTCCAGCTCTACTTTGACATAATGTGTAATGTTTCATGGTAACATTTTGCATGGATCCGCGAAATTCAATTTTAGGATAAAACTGTCTGTGTTTTAATGAATATTTCAGGAAAAGATCCAACTACATGAACATTGTACTTACCAAATTTTGCCATTCTCTTATTTTTTTACTAACAGTAAACCGCATCTAGCTTTTTAATCGCGTTTTCGTGATTAAATATCTTTCTTTTATTACTAGCAAATTTAACCAACGCCTGACCGTTGTGATAAATATAGAATCCACAACAACATCGAGTGAGAAACGACATTTCTACACTACAGATAGTTAAATTTTCAAACTTTTAAATTAAGGCTTGCCGAACGTTTCTAATATTTTGAAAATAGAACTATATAGAGTGAGGAAATGGATAATATGGTTGTGGATTTTATGTCTCCTAATGATTTCAAGAAAGATTGGACAAGAATAAAATGATCCCCTTTTCTGACGATCTGAAATAAGTGTGTTTTTTAGCATGACGTCATCAGACATGGTCGCCTTTTTTCATGGTGTCACAATGGTAAACATATTTGACGTCATAATTTAATTTAAGCCAATCATTTGCCGAGAACAACATTCTCTCTAGAGGGGAGGAACGATTTCTTCAACTGTTCAGGAAAAGTGAAAACAAGACAGAAATTAGAGAAATTAAAATATTTCTCATCTCTTGAGAGAACAACTCATTAGAAATTTCCCGCCAAATGTATTCGGAACATAATCCTCGGTGTTTTACATAATGTCATTAGAGAAATATTTTCTAAAACTTAAAAATGAGAACTAAGCTAACTATGAAATTTCCCACATCTTGTTAAATAAATTTAGAAATGTTTCAAAGCTTGGCAAGCCTCGTTTTCAAACATTTGCAAAATTTAATTAACTGGATATGAGAAATTTCACAATCAACTTAGTTCTCATCGCAGAAACTATATTTAAATTTACAAAATAATATATTTCTGATATTTAGTGATGATTTCTTAGATGCCGAACTTGTTGTTTTGTTTTTGTAAATATTTATCAAATTAACTGTAACGTAAGTTTAAGGTTTTATTATTAGTTACACCAACAATGAAAGGATATGGAATAAATACACAGGAGACAAAGCCTATACAAATACAAGATTAAGCCAAGCAATGGCACAACGTTATTATTATTTTTCTCTCTCTTGAGTTCACCATAAGGTCTTCAAAAGTATGCTAAGCTCATACGTTATAGTAAGTTAAAGACGACCCTAGCATCGGTTTAAGCGGAATTCATTGTTAAATGTCGAGCAACGCTACATTCATATATCTTCACTTTGTTCATGGATACAGGTTTGTCAACATGCCATAACATTAGTATATTGCAAGAAAGCAAAATAGACGTTATGTTCTTGTTTATATTGTATAATGAAATTTAATTCGGACGACTTCTTAAAAGGATTACATTGTACATGATTTAAACTTCAGAGCGATACCAAAAGATAAACAATATTGTAGGTCCTTACCAAATTCTTAAATCATTCTATTAAAAAAAAGATAAAAGTAAAACTTACCGAACCATATAAAAAGGCCCTCTCCTTTCCAGGCATTCTCTTATCTCTGATCCAAACCCTTTAATTGTTGCCTCGTAAAGGCTAGGATTTTTACAGCTAGTATAATATGATTCGATGTCGTTAACACCAACAGTCCATCCTAATTGTTGATTACAGCTCAGGTTACACAGACTTTCGACTGCAACAAAGGAAAACAATGTAAAGGAGAGGTTTGGGTTCCCATTAACCGGTTTTATCCTACCGCTTTGGTTTTGGTGGTGCCATTACAAAGTCAGGCTGTCCCTAGTTTCTATCGTGTTTTGCGCTTTTCTTTTGTCCTTTTTATGTTTTTACTGTGCAGTTTTTTTGCAGATTGCGGCATATTATTGTAATTTTCACCCATTATCAACGTTTCCTTTTATTCCATGTTTTAAATGTATAAATAGTCAGGCTATGGTTCTATTGCAATGCTCTCTATATTTTTCAGTTATGGTGTACTTGTGCGTGAGAGAATTTCTCATATGGATATACTATTGATACTTTCAAATTTTGGCAATTATTTTTGTAATTTTCGAAATGTAATCCAGACCACCTGTTTTAAGTGCCCACATCTCATTATTTTATAACGCCAAGTTTTCTTACATTCGACTTGATGAGTGCCCTGTGTTTGTCTATATGTTGTAGTTGTCCACTAGCTTAAGAAACTAGTGCTTTTGTCGGGCAAAGGATGACAGTGATTGTAAGAGCACTTTGCCAGTTTAATTGATGTTTGTTGACAATCCCGCACCCATGACCAAGAAAGACATGGATGTAGCGTTGCTCGACAATTAGCAAAGAATTTCGCTTAAACCGGTGCTAGGGGCCGTCTTGAACTTACTATGAGGTATGAGTAAAGCTCATTGTTGAAGGCCTAGGTGACTTCAAGATGAAGAACAACAACAAAAGCGTTGTTCCTTTGCTTGTTTTTACCATGTATTTGTAGAGACTTTGTCTCATGTGCATTTACTCCATATCCTTTTATTCATCAATTCAATATAAATTAAAAAAAATAACATTAATTTAGTTTTTGCTAATGGCAATTTCGACAAGATATGTGTAGATCAAGTCAAAACATTTGTAAATCTATAAGCCTAAATATAAGTGAAAGAAAATGTACTATTGTTGTGCATTTCTTGTAACGGGACGACAATTTGATTTTAAGAGGTGGCTTTGGCGATTTTGCCTAAAAGGTTATTTACATTCATTAAAACAAACAAAGTATTTATTTTCACCAAATATCACATCAGATTATTTATTTCCGTTTGCAACAAATATGAAAAAGAAAGGAAATGGGGTAAATGTCAAGGAGACAACATCCCATATCCAGGTTAAAACGACCCAAAACAAAGCATCTAGGAGTTACCGTACGGTCTTCAACACAGTGAGGAACCTCACACCATATAGCAAGCCCTAAATGGCCCCAAAAGGGTAAAAAGTGGATAAATCAATGGAAACAAACCACATCCAATAACCAAATATCAAGAGACTAAAATTTTATAAGAAGACACGGACAAGTCAATCACCAACATATTCCTGACTTGGGACAGGCGCAAAAATTGCGGTGGGGTTAAACTCGTTTTCTTGGATCCAAACCCTCCTCCTATGTGTGGTGAATGGCTAAAAAATAAATACACAAAAAGACTCACAGTATAAATGAATCTAGAAAAAAGTCCAACTTATCAAGACGAGTACCCTACAATGAAGTACATAAAACATGAAGACAATACACACAGGTACTGTCCGGACAAATGCTCGCAGTTACTGACAGCTAGCTAAGGACATAATTTCCATATACTGTGATATCAAGCCTTTTTACATATGAAACTTCAATTGAAATACTTCTAAATAGATTTGGTATAACAACGTCATCAATTATGAAAGAAGAACATGATATTGTGCAAGCAAAATACTGCCAATATGAATTTTTATTTAGTTATAGTGTAAAGCATTTAGAAGATGATCAATATTTTTGTCAACAAAAACCAGCAGTAACGATTTAACAACAATGCTGTATTTATATCCTTTATGAATAAGTTTGTTCAACTTATTAATAAGTTTTGAAGGACAATTTTTGAATTTATGCGCTTTGTAAATGATATTGCCATAAAAGTTTGGATATGAATTGCCCTGATATATAGGATATATTTCAAATCAAGATTATTTACTTTCATGACATCTAAGGTCAGAACATTTATTACCATTGGCACCAAGATTAAATTATTTATTTACTAAATCGCCCGACCCCCTCCCTCCGAAAATCAAATGGTCGTCATCAAAGCAATTAAGTTGCATGCCGTCGTTTAGAATTATAGTTTTCATGTTATAGGTTTATATCTTATCTTATGTGTTCTTGTCTTCTAGGTTACTTTAATCATTCGACAACTGTTTACAACTAGAGCTCCTGAAGAATTGAGACATGAATAAAATATTAAAAGCATTGGTCACACTACAGTTTCATAAAAATGTAAAACGGAAAATAGCTTTAAATATCCAATCCGTATCAATATATTTTTTTTAACACGTTTACTTTCTTAGCAGGTTGTGTAATTATAATTTTCGTAGGTGTTTACTGTTATCCGTTTTATTTACATTTTGTGTCAACTAAGTCAAAGCTGGAAAACGCACATCTTAAATTTTAAGTAATCAACTGCTGTACAGATAATTTTTAAAAGGTCTAAGTTTTTAGACCTTTTTCATTTGCAGGAAATAACTTGCTCGTCATGGACAAAATACAAACATATGTAAAAATTAGATATGATTGTCTAAATTCTCGAACGAATTATCGGAAAAAACTGAAAATTCTTAGTATTATTCAAATCTTGACAAAAAAGACATTTAATGAAATGAAAATGAAATATAACAATATTTGGGATACAAAATACATAAGTTTTAGAGGATATTAATGGACATAATAACCAAGATGTAAAAAAAATATGATACGTGATATTTTTTATTCATACTCAAAAATTACAAAATGAAGCTAATTTAGTTTTAATCGGAGCACATAGGTTTGAAAAGATCGACATTAATTCATGTAGGAGACACAAAGTGTGCATATTTCCTGTAGCAGTTTTTATCTGTAAGAACAGCTGAACATCATATTATTAAAACTATTTATAATTTATTTGTAAATTTGATAAGCTGGATACAAAATCAAAATGCATGTGGCGAATCAAAAGGTATATTTATTGCATAAAATTGATGTTTTATCTAAAATTAAATGGACCAAGTTGGAATTTCTATTAGTATGGCAAATGTACATGTCTTTTTGGATATCTTTGTCCTATGCAAGAAAAGTCGTCTATAGAAATAAAAAAGTATCGAACTTGCTGTAAATTTAATTTCTGCATATGACCATTTCGAAGACTTAAGTCTCTTCAATGCAGATGAAAACTAAACATTTGTTAAACGCTAACAGAGAAAAAATATAACCAATATGAACTAAATTGAAAGCCGAAATCAGTAAGGGACAGATCTTTGCAAAATTAAAAATATTTCTACTTAACAATCGACGGTTGGTCTCAATTATGAATCATTTTATGCATCAAGATGCTAACAAAAATTAAAGACTTATGATGATTCTTTACCAAACCCTTCGGGTACTTTTGAGTTTGATTTTTATTCCGAAGTGCGACTGTGTTTTACCAGCGGACTAGGCCCCCCAAGCAAGCCGGCATTTTAGCGGCAAGCACTCCTCGACCCATCTTTCTAAATTACGTTTTGTCTTATTCTTTCCTCCTCAAGATTGTGGTCTTGAAATTAGTAGTCTACCTGGGTTCCATTTGTACGTTTATTATACCATAGGGAAAGGGGAGGTTTGGGTACCCATAAACCGTTTAACCCTTCCGCTAGCTCTGCAAGTGCTGGTACCAAGTCCGGCTATCCAGAGTTACTATCGTTGTCCATGTTTGTCTTTTCTCATTTTGTTGTTTTTCTTGTGCATATCTCTGGTATATTGTGACATTTGATTGTTGGTTTCAGCCATTGTAGGTGTTTCCTGTTATCTCTTCTTCATTACACATAAGTGCTTCCATCACAGGAACTCAAAAAAAAAAACTTTGTTCAGTCGTCAGTCTTTGCATGTTCCTTGATTCATCGGGGTTGTGCAGAAAAACGGACTCAAAATCCTCAATCTAATTTTTTGGTATTAAGGAGGTTCGCTCCTCGTGTTTTGGAATTTCTGTCAGATTTTCGGAATTCTCTGGTTTTATCCAATGAAAGCATTACAATTTTTTGCCCATGGACCCCTTATTTTTTTCCATAATTTCATTTTATACATCTTTATAAGCATTCTGTTAAGATTTCATTTAATTTAATTTATATTGTCACATCTATTCGTGGTCAAACTTTGCTAATGTAAATCCTATGAAAAATCCGAGGAGTTCTGTTTCCCGCCAATTCTCAATCTCTTAAATCTCAAAAACAAGATCATCAACCTGTCATTTTTTTCAATTATATTACTTCATTTTTAGTTTTCTGACAAAAAATTACATTTTTTAAAAATCCTATTTATTTTCAAATAGAGTAGCGAACCCCCTTAAAGTGTTGTTTTTGTACGAAAGACTGACACAGCAAGAAATAAATGGCATCAACACTGGAGGAAAGACAAATACCAGTCTTATCCTCAAAACATGTTATTCTATCTTCATGCCACATTTCTTCTCTTACTCGTGGTGTTTATTAAGATATGTTCATTTTGATCATAATGACTTACTTTATGCGGTTTACTACCATGGGACTTCTGAGTAAGTTATTCGTTAATAGAAATATCTCACACCTTCCGATAAAGTTTAAAAGAGAAAAATCTGTAAGATGCGTTCGAGATTGAAAATATTCGCCCTTCTTTTGCCCGATAATTTCTTGTCAAGCAATTCAACAATTAGTAATCTAAACATTTGGAAGACCATAAACTCAAAAATGTTTAACCACGATAGAAAACAAATAACCAATATGATCTAAATGTAAAGCTAAAATTAGCTAAGGACAGAGCTTTGCATGAGGGAGATACTCCAAAGTTTTCAACAAAATTTACAAATTAAGATATTACAAGATTCCAAATAGAATCGGCTTTCGGGTCATCACCGAAGTACTGACCACTGTTATTGTGAATACCCTCGGGGACTAACAGTCCATCAACAGAGGCATCGACCCAGTTTAAATGCAGAAATATCATAAACAATGGATGCTCTATGTCGCGCTCAGATTTAAAACTTTTGCTCATTGTTAATGAAGCTATAGTTGAGTTTTATTACTAATTCGCCGTTTACGAAACTGATTTGGTGAACGGACATTGAAATTTGCTACAACGACAATATATTTGTTGTTTGAACCTATACGACTGTTTTGTTGTATATACATATGCTTTCACAAATACATGCATTATTTAATATGCATTCTTTTCTCACATGGTACATGCCTCAGAAGTCATGGTTCGGCTGCACTTATTTTCAAATTCAAGTTTTATGGTACAATTTTGCTTAAATATGTTGATTGCCCAAACTTTCAACTTGGTAGAAGTGAAAAAGGAGGGTATTGGAATATAAATAATTCTGTACTTTAAAATGATAAATATAACAGTTTGGTTAGTGACATAATTGACAATTACAGTCAAAATTTTGTAAAAGGTTTCAAAGTTCCGCTATCTCGGATGAAGACTTAGCAAGAGATTTTTCAGTATACAAAAGTAAAATTAACTTTCAGGTGAAAAGGAATTAATGTATGATCTTAAAATTACTGTTTATGAATTTTCACTTGATATTTAAACCTTAATATGTCACCAGGATAAAAAGCATTACCATAAAGTTTTATAAAGTTTTTTGTGAACCATTAAATATCTATTAGTGAATGTTTAAAAAAGAGTTAAGGTAGATCGACACTAATACACGGCGCATTCGATTGGCGCATTTGTGCAACACGAATCGGATGCGGAATTGACTTGATTTTCAAGCCGGAATAATCCTGTATTGGCCTATTCATTGTGACGTCATAATAGATTGACATACACTTTCCCGCGAATTAGCTCCCTTTTCCCATAAATATTGCCTATTTTGCAAACTTTATCAAATAACTTTCTTAATCGAACGGTAACATGTAGATTTTTTCAGCGTAACAGATAGCTTAAGTATATATCTCTCAAATATCAAAAAATTAAACAAATCTGTCTGATATTTATTTTATATGAAAGATAAACAATAAGCATGTTCTCACAGTTCCCTAAATATTCTTTGTAAATA
>MJUU01014428.1:130779-160078 GCA_002080025.1 Modiolus philippinarum | reverse complement strand
TGAGTAGACGTTAAACAATATTCAATCAATCAATCAATCTATGGGAAACACATTCAAAGATCTTCTCCTCTGAAACTACTGGGCCAATTGAAACCAAACTTGGCCACAATAATCCTTAGATGGTCACCTGCAAAAAAGTTGTTTTTCAGATCCGCGCTATATCCAAGATGGCCGCCAGCTGGGATCATAGTTTTAACATTGGAACCTATGGAAAAACACTTTCAAAGATCTCCTCCTCTGAAACTACTTAGCCAATTGAAACCAAACTTGGCCACAATAGTCCTTAGATGGTCTCCTGCAAAAAGTTGTTTTTCAGATCCGTACTATATCCAAGATGCCCGCCAGCGGGATTATAGTTATAACATTGGACCCTATGGGAAAAGACATTCAAAGATCTTCTCCTCTGAAACTACTGGGCCAGTTGGATCCAAACTTGGCCAAAAGAACTGCACCCCATCCAAAATAGCTGCTAGTCTGGAACAAAGTTTAACTTATAATAATATAGCATCAATGTCTATTAACCAATTTGAAAATAATGCCCTTAAACCTTGGGACTATTTTAACTGCATATGTCAGCCGTGGCCCAGGTGAGCGATACAGGCTCTTGAGAGCCTCTTGTTTGTGTTGTCTTGTTATATTTTAGTTTTGTCTTCGTTGGTTATGTTTGTGGTACGATCTGTCCTTGTCCATGTGTGAATACTCGATGATTAAAAAAGCTTTTCAAAATTTAACTTGGTACTGTGTGAGGGTTAGAGAAGTAACACGTACCATGATTTTTTTATTGATTTTGTTTCAGGATTAGCAAAAGACATTAACCAATCAGCTATTTACCAGATCTTTCAAAAATATATATGCTTCACTTACCGTGTGACGGGTGCTGTTTACAGAGCAGGACATGCTTACCCTTCTAGTGCACCTGATGTCACTTTCATTTTCACTGGAGTTCACCCTGTGAGTGCCTTTGTTTTGAATGTTGTGATTTCTATTTGTGCTTTGTATCTGTCTAACGTCATTATTTTGTGTCTAACGTCAATGTGTTCTGTGTTCTCGTTTTGGCCATGTCTTTGGACTTCGATTTTTGTAAATCTTCACTTCTTTGTTCCTTCGGTATTCTACTACCGTTGTCTCTTAAAATTACCAGTTGAGAGATTTTTTATTGCCCAAAAAGTCCTACAATTCAGGTAAACTATTTTTCCCGACAATGGCTACCCTACTTTTTTCTACAGCAAAATGTCCTGTCTCGTTGCTCGTTATTTTTTTTGTCATTTCCTTAGATTTTAAATAACTACTTATATAAGAAGTAACATCTCAAGATGACTACTTCAAAAAAGATAACATCAATGATCATTTTGAAAAGTAAGTGACAATTGCTTTGATGTAATACTCATATTAGTTGCAGTTGTACTCAAAGATAGTTCCTCGTTTTTTTACTACTCTTACACATAGTGCTCCTTTATAATAATATTCAAGGGAACGTGAACTTGCCGTAATTTATATTTCAGCGAATTGGATATTGACAACTTATGTCTCTTAACTAACGAAGTAAAACCAAAAAATAAATAAATAAATAAATAAATAAATAGATAAATAAAAAATAAATGAAATAAAATAAAAAAATAAAGAAAAAAAAATTAACGAAATACTTAAATCTTAAATGCTGTACATTTTCCCAAATACTTTCTCTCAAACTTTTGTTTTTTAACACCGTATGCCATACTGCCTCATGATAAACTACTAAAATAATGTATCAAGAGTATCATTCAAACAGCCTTTGCCGATTCAAAAAGGGGATAAATCCACAATTTTTTTTCAAAAACCATTTCAAAAGGAAAAGTATGATACGATGAAAAAGAGGTGGACTGTATGCTTGATTTTATAATTGTTAATATATTTATCATATTTGCAAGTGCTATATATCAACAGCAACTTGGCATACCAGTTGGCACTAATTTTGTACCTCTACTCGAAGACTTGATTTTTAATTTCTTTCGAGACTCTTCCGGGACTCGAAAAAGATCATAAAATAAAAGATGCCAGATCCTTCAGTCCCACTTATAGATATATTGATGATTCTCTTTCAATCAATAATGCATCTTTTGCTAAATGTATCCCATCGGCCAGAACTAGAGATAAATAAAACGACTGAAACCACCAGATCTACATCTTTTTTGGACTTACAAATGGAATTTGACGAAAATGGTCATCGCAATACTAAAATTTACGACAAAATGGACGATTTTAATTTTAAAATTATCAATTTCCCTAACAGGGACAGTAATATTCCAGCTTCTCCTACGTATGCAGAGTATGTTTCACAGCTGTTTCCTTACGCAAGAGCTAGGACAAATAATAAAGACTTTCTCATTGGACATAGTTATCTCCATGACCGCCTTTTTAATCAGGACTTCAAAAGATTCCGTCTCATACGATTATTAAAAAAAGTTCTTTAACAGATATAAGTCCCTTGTGAAAAGAATTGAAGTTTCGGTCCGAACTCTGATTCAAGATTCTTTCTTTACTTAATACTGGGTGATCATTTCTTTTAACTGTCTACGACCTTTCAATGGCAATTGCTGATGAGTTGCTACCGTACACTGTCGCAATGGAAGGGGATGTTTGGCTAGAAATTAAACCGGTTTAACCCATTAATTGTGCCGAGTCAATTGCGGTTGACAATTTGCCGGTGGTGTCCACCTGATTTGTCTTTTTGTCTCATGGACTTCGGGTCTTGATCATTTTGTTCGGTAATTTTGTTATCATACCAATGTTATACTAAAAGAATCGATTAAAAAAAACAGAAATATTAAATTATTTCTTGAAGTTTTCAACTGCCGAATTGACATGATTAGTAAAATTAGCCTTTTATCTGAAACAATGGCAGTAGAATACCAAAGGAACACAGATTTGGCAATAACAAACATTAGAGCCCAGAGACATGACTAAAACGAAAATACAGAATAACAATAACTTCGGAACACGATAAGACGTAGAAAAAAAAACACTCAAAACCAAAGGCACCCACAGTTTGAACTTCCATAAAATCGAGAATGACATCAGATGTTGTCTCGGTATTTATTTGTTTTACACATTTCGTCAGTTTAATCTGTTTTGTGAGAGAGAATGACCAACTCTCTACTGATCTCCTTTCCAAGATGGTTTGAATTTGTATTAATGTCGATGCAGTCGAGTCGTTTAAACGATTTTACATCAAAATTTTCTTTTATATTTATAACCTACCAAAACTGACTATTCATATCTAGTCGGCAATTTATTTATGTCTACAACCTCATGGTGACTTCAAGCTGAAGGACACAATAAAAGCAAAGTTCCATTTATAACTTCTGCCATGTATTTGTCGAGTCTTTGTCTCATGTGCATTTATTCCATATCTTTTTTCTATATTTAAGACTGGAGTTTGTCACCATTGCAATGAGAGGTTCGTAAAAAAAGATGCTGTGTATATTCCAGTTGTGGTGTACTTATTCTTGAGAGTATTTCTCACATGGATATACTATTATCATACTCTCAAACTTGGGCATTTTATTATTATTTTTTTTATAATTTCCAAATGTTATTCTGAGCACCTATTTACAGTGCCAACATTTCACTATTCTATAATGCAAAGTTGCGATTGAACCGATGAATACCTTGTGGTTTTTTATATGTTGTGATTGTCTTCTGTTTGTTGACGACCTGCATTCACCACCAAAAGATACATGGATGTAGCGTTGTTCGACATCGCTCAAATCCATGCTAGGGGTCGTCTTGCACTTACTATGACGTATGTGAAAAGCTCACTGTTGAAGGCCTCATGGTGACTTCAAGATGAAGAGCAACAATAACTCCTCTGCCATGTATTTGTAGACTTTGTCTCATGTGCACTTACTGCATATCCATTATTTTTTTATAATTTTATCTGGTCGGCTATTTACTCGTGACTGTGGAAAGAGCAAGTAGCCAGTACTCTGGCGCTGGTCGTAAAGCCGATTGTCTCTTCAGATCAGATCAAATCAAATCATTTGAAAATCTATAAATCCATGGATTACCATTCCGGTGCACCTGATGTCACTTTCAGTTTAATGGGAATTCACACAGTGAGTGCCTTGGTTTTGAATGTTTGTTTTTTTTTATTTCTGTGCTTTTTAGCTGTCTAAAGTTTCTGTGTTCTCGTTTTTGCCATGTCCTTGTACTTCGATTTTTGTAAATACAACTCCTTTGTTCCTTCGGTATTCTACTGCCGGTGTATCAAAATATGTGTAAATGCTGATAGTGAAAAAAATGTACTACTAGTAATAAGATCTTAAAAGGAAAGCCAAAATCAGCTTAGGATAGAGCTTTGCAACGGTGTGCTTCTTAGTTTTAAACAAAATTTGTTAAATTCAGATATTGCAAGTTCTAACATAAAGTTGTCGAATGACCATATGCAGAACCTTAATTCGCTGTAACTTCGGGATTGTGTTGTTTACTGCCACTTTACCGATGACTCTGCAAACGGACGTTTAGTCCCCGAGACTATTCAACAAATCAGTAAATAGTACTCCGGTGATGGCCAAAAAATGATTTTATTTGGAAACTTGCAAGCTCTAAATTTCAGGACATTTTGTTTAAAACTAAAGAGTATCCCTATATTACAAAGCTCCGTCCTTAGCTGAGTTTGGCTTTTCTATTTAGATCCTATTAGTAATTTGTTCTCTATCAGCTTTTAAGCATATTTTGGTTTATGGATTCCAAATGTTTTGATTTGACCTGTACTGAAGAGACATATGTCCATATTCACGTCAACTTCTAGCGAAATGCATACTTTATTGTCTTTTTAAACAAACCTTAATATGTGGACTGTTAGTCCGAGGGTCACCAACACGACGGACAATACATCGGTGCTGACCCGAAACCGATTTCATTCTGGAAACTTGCAATATCTTTATTTTAAGAAAATTATGCTTTAAACTCTCCCTCTTGCTTTGTCCTTAGTTGATTTTGGCTTTTCCATTTAGATCCTATTGGTAATTTGTTTTTCTATCAGGTTTTATGCATATTTTGGTTTATTGATTTCCAAATGTTTTGATTGTATCTGTTCTGTAGAGACATAAATTATGGAAATGGCAATATCCAGGAACTAAATTCACAGTGTTTTGTTATTTGTTATGTACATATATTACCACTGGACCGATACCTCTGCTGGTGTACTGTTAGTCCCAGAGGGTATTCACTAACCCAGTAGCCTTTACCTCGATACTGACGCAAAAATCGATTTCATTTGGAAACTCCGAAAATGCATTGTGTGAAATAATCTCCCTTCTAAACATGCTAATGAGGTGGGTGTCTACTTCATCATCCATATTTTAGAAACACGCAGTCTGTTGATGGTGCATACTAACGGCTGGATATTAAGCTTGTTCGGGTATATAAATCACAAAAGAACGATGCATTTAGTAAAACAAAAACATTTACATAATAAAAGTTAACAATTTTTCTGCTATTGCACGTTCAACTGTTTATAGTTGATGTCAAATGTCTTTACTGCGACCATACTAAAATTAATCTGGCGACAACAAGATATTATTAAAAGCAAATAAATACCGGGGTGGCCTCAATTTCCCTATTAAAAGATAGCCAAAGGATAAATCCTGAAGGGGAAATATGAAATAAATGATTTCAAAGATGTATATTTCCAAGATCCAAAATGATAACCCGTTACCAAGGTATAAGTTAGGGTGGTATCTTCCATTGTGTTCACCATTTGGCGGTAAATGTTATTTATAAACACTGCCAAGGCACTCACAGGGATCAATGTACCCATTATGGTAAAATTATACGAAATTAAATGAAATGTTTCGAGATTTCTGTATCTTGATATATATTTGGAACGGTAGTCGAATGTTTATTGTTCCATTTAATACAATAAAACAAACTGTAGACAGAAATCAAATTACGATTACCTAAATGGGCCTCTGACTCTAAGTTGTAATCATGACGTATATAGGTAAATTCGAATTTATTTCTAAAAATAGAGCCAGTATTGTAGCAGTCTCCACGAACTTTGGGGTTTTATTCTGGGAATTAGCGTGCAAGGGCGGAAATGAAATTTTGCACATGTATTGATCAATTCTTTATAAGCGAGCGAAGCTCACTCTTTAAGGTAGAAACGTGGTAAAAATGGGATTTTTTTTCAAATAGCTATAAATAGATCGTACCTATTGCTGCTGTTCAAATCTTTCGTCAAACATCGTCACCATCGAACTCTCGCATGACTATTCGTCCAATATGGCGACATCGAACTCTCGTACTTGCGTGACAAACAGAGTGTGAAATTTTCATTGCAAAAATTTCGTCAGAGTTATAGTATATATTTACTAGTGTTTGCTTCAAAAAAGGATTAATGCAAATGTGGGTGTTTTGCATTTGTGTGCAAGATATTGCTGTTTGTCGTAGTGGAAAACTCAAGTCCTTAGTAACTGTTGCTACGGAGTCGTAATACATTAAAAAATGTAAAATTTCAGTCAATCAATCGGTATGTTCATTTCAAGTGTCAGGTTTCACTTTATTTTTGTTCTAAATATAGCCAACTACATGAGAACCAAGGCAAGCAAGGAAAACGGTGAACGCAGATGTCATGACAACGTAAAGATGGCTTGAAGTCGCTAACTTAGCCAACAAATGCAATCATTTATGAAAAATATGTCAATGCAACACCTTCAGTGAACTCACTGAAGTTGAAATTACTATAACGGACAAAATGTCTTACCTTGAAATTATGATGCACTGTACATGCTGTACCCCTTTCCTTAATTGGAATGCTTCCATAAGAGATTGGCGTGTATAGGCTATTCGACTGAAAACTTTCAAATAAATTGGCATTACTCTTTAAAACACCATAATGCTCAAATAATTGTGAAAATTGTCAATCGTTAAATGAGAACAACTTAGCGTCTGCTTCGCCGGAAATGTTCACATACAAGGACCGACAACTCTACATAAAATCAAAAATCAAAGAGCTGAAATGCTGTTGAGATTACAGTGCATTCTGAGATAGCTTTTAATGTTGAGATTGTGAATTATGAAGTCTCACACATCGCCATTGCCAACAAAACAAACCGCATTATTTTGATACCATGAATTCAATTTCTTTCCGAAAAAACACCATAAATATTTCCACTGCTTTGGAATTTATCCAGGTAACACTGATCTTTTTTTATTTTGAAGAACCTCAAGTTCAGGTTGCACATGTCTGAAAGCAACCCCCTTGTTATTGATGTTTTCCTCCGTTCTCTGGTTTTAGTTCGACTGGCCAAAAAAGCTAAATGAGATATTGCAGAACACAGGGGTCTGGCAAATCTGTTTGTCGAAGCCAGGAGAGAAGGTAGGTTTTTTAAACACTTAAGGGAATAATTTCAGGGAGGGGGGCTGGTATTTTTAGAAAAAATTCTTGCCCCCCCAAAAAATCTGACCAGCACCTTCAGTTGGTTAAAAAATAATCTTGCTCTGACTTTGTCTATTAGAAAAAAACCTGGACCAACAAAATTTCCGTCCTAGCATAGTGTACAGCTGAAAAAAAAAATCTGACCCGCGGCCCAAAAAAATTCCCGGCTCAGGTAAAAATCCCAGCCCATGAAAATCAAATGGTCCGTGCCTTTATTCTTCGCTCGCTTTTAAGGTTGCACCTTCCTCATATTATAAATATATGGCTACTGTTAATTATTTCGATTATAAAAGGACACTCACAAGGTTTCCGATTAGAAGAATTCCTCCAAGTACACATGGATGAAACGCCATTTTATGTCCCTATTTGGTCTGTGACGTTGCAAAAACTGATGTAAAACTATCTATGACGTTATCGAAAGTACCGTCATTTGTTTATGACGTTACCAATAAGTAAATATTATTTTTACCACGGGTTTGGATACAAAGCGAATGAAGGCCGTCATATTAGAATTAGAGATATAGAACGATTTCTGATCTTGAAGCGAAGTGATCCTCCATGTTTTTACAGCCCGATATCCCCGTCTATGACGTAGATTCCTATCCGTGTGATAATTTAAATTAGATAACACGAATTATTCGGGGTCTCGAAAGACAGAAAATGGGGAATCGGGATCCGTACCATAATTGTTTGGTCAGAAATTTAGTTTCAGATGACAAACGGTTAAAAATAAAAGTGTCCAACTCAAGATCAGTTTACCCATACGATACGTTATCCCTTATTCTCCAATTCTTAGCGTGTTAACCCAGTTGGTTAAAAATACGTATTTTTTTTAATCCACACGTTAAATTTCTGCGTGATGTTTCCCGCAACGTTTCATTTCATTCATAAAGCCTATTGCGACGTCATCGTTACTACGCTTTCAGATAGTGCGGCAAACGTTGACAACCGCGTGCTGAACCATTGAATATGCACCTGAAACACGGTACACGGTAAAAATCATTGGGGAAACAATATATCCTTCCGTTTGCTCGTGGACTACGATATTTGTCCATTCTCGATAGTTAAATTTCTTATTTTAACATGCTCGCTAAAGCTCGCATGTTGAAAATCACAAATTTAACTATCTCGAACTGGAGAAATATCGTAATACTCTGGATCCGGAAGGATATACTATATTTCCACACTCGTTCCCGTTAGAACTTGAGAGCAACCAAGGTGTCATTCTCACCGGGTTGTTTTGTATTAACTGTATTGTTTCAGTCAATCGGCGATCGTGGAATGAAAAGAAAGCATTTTTGTCTCTACAAACTAAAAACGTTAAAATCTTACCTAGAAGTTCTGACTCCTTATTTCCGATCGTTTGTCTGGGGATAGGATCAAAATGGGCAATCAGGATCCGTATCTTAATTTTTTGGTCAGAAATTTAATTCTTCAGATGACAACGATTAACAATTAAAGTGTCCGACTCAAGATCAGTTTACCCATACGATAACTTAACTCTCAATCGACACTGATTCGCCATTTTGTTTGTCTGAGGATTGGATCATGTGACTCAATTATGGGGAGTCTGAAACTTCTTCCAATTTGCAGGAGAAAATTAGTTCTCACATTTGAGACAAGCAAGTATTTTAGCCGTTTGAGATATCCTTTTCTCACTTTTGAGACAGGTCAGTTCCTATTTTTAGCGGTGTGAGATTTTTCTTTCTCATCCTACCTGTAGTGCTTTCTATGTAGCCAATGCTTGGGTGAGATTTTTCCGTCTCACCGACCCATTTCCCGTCTTTTCTTCGATTTTCTTTGACTGCAGAGCAAGTACATTTTTTTCTCTTTATTTGTTTTTGCTCTGCCTGCTGGTCAAAACTGTATAAAGTGTTTTACACTTTTTGTCACAATTTTAACACACTAACTTGAATGTACATGAAATAACTCTACTCTTATAAAATTAAATGCGTGTTTTAATTGGCCAATTTTAATTGTTCAAGTACATTAATACAACATAAGAGAAGACAAAAATTTAAGTCGTCATACGATAACGCGGAAGTGTATAAACTATGAATGTTAATCAACAATTTTTATTTAGCATTAGGTAGCAAGAGTATAAGTTACTTATTGATCCCGTTGATATGACTGCAAATAGATTTATTGTAACTTTCTTGATTTCAAATCTATATTAAAATAACATGAAAAAAACTTTCCAAAAATGGCTACCTCTTTCCTGGTTTAATATCTGTGGTACATTAGGTTTATATGCATGAGACATGTTACAATTGTTGAAATAACATATCAGGCTTACTTTTCGCTTTTCGTTACTTTTTGCTTGACAAATTCAAAACCCAAAAAGAGAAAAATTGATAAATAACTCACACCTTAAAATGTGCCACTGGAAAATTAATACAATATTTAGACTCTTACAAGACAGATTACATTATCTGTAGGCCAAACAGTATGTAACGTAAAACTTGTATGAGATGTAGGCTCTCTCTCTCTCTCTCTCTCTCTCTCTCTCTCTCTCTCTATATATATATATATATATATATATATATATATATATATATATATATATATGTATGTATGTGTGTGTGTGTGTGTGTGTGTGTGTGTGTGTGTGTGTGGTGTACTTGTTCATGAGAGATTTCTCATATAAATATACTATCATACTTTCATACTTTCTTTTGGCATCTATTTTTGTTATTTCCAAATGTAATTCTGACCAACTGTTTAAAGTTTCCACATCTCACTATTTTAATATAATCGACTTGATGAGTACCACGTGTTTGTCTATATGTTGTAATCGTCCACTAGCTTAAGACACCATTGCTTTTGACGGGAAACGGATGACAGTTATTGTAAAAACACTTTGCCAGTTTAATTAATGTTTGTTGACAATCCAGCATCCATGACCAGGAAAGACATGGATGTAGCGTGGTTCGACATCATTAAGCAAAGAATTCCACTTAAACCGGTGCTGGGACCGTCTTGAACTTACTATGAGGTATGAGTAAAGCTCGTTGTTGAAGGCTTCATGGTGACTTTAAGATGGAGAACAACAATAAAAGCGTTGTTCCTTTGCTTGTTTTTACCATGTATTTGTAGATACTTTGTCTCATGTGCATTTACTCTATATGCTTGCAATCATTGTACACATTTTTGCCGGTTTCAATACATTCTGCAAGAATGATATGACTAATATTTTATGTGTACGTGTCAATTCAATAAGTGCCTGTTGGCATCATTACAGCAACATGTTTTAACTATACTTAATTTGTGATTATATAAGACTGCCACTTGATTTTGAGATTTTCCGTGAGGGTATTAGTTACAAGGAAATAGCAAGCAGCCAATAAATAAGTAATAAATAAGAAAATTTTGGCGAGTGTTATATGATATAAAATGAAACGGAGTTTGTCACTGTGAATACACAACCGTAGACTCTAGACTTATAGACTTTTGATAACTCTGAGAGGTAAGTTAATTTAATTTTGCACTTATGGAGGTCATATTTTATATATAATTAAATATACACGTAATTACAATATTTGATACACTATCTGTAACATTTTTTTTGTATGTCAAGTTTTATGCTGACATTTAAAAAAAATGGTCTCCCACATTATTGTCACATTTAGGTCCAATTTTCCGAAAAATATAACCAACACAATAGACGAGTTTCCAATTGGTGAATTTTCCCGGAAAATTCTGACGTCACAATATAGATTTTTGGACGTCACAATGTTACGTGACGCAATTTACTCCGATTGACCCAAGGTCAATCGGGGTAATTCATTCACAAAACGAAATTGGAAATTCGTCTATACCGATGTAACCATTTTTCTTCTTCCAGAATGCTATTGCCAGTACTAGTTTTCCTTCTTTTGACCTTGCAGATTTCTGAAGTGAGATTTTCTGAAATATTCTAATCTGGATTTATTTTTTAATTTATCCCGATTGTTGAAAAAAAGAACGGGTATTAACGTGATTAAGGTGTCTGCATGGTATTATTTTCCTATTATAGAATTATGTGAATTTTGTGAGTTTCCAATTGGTGAATTTTCCCGGAAAATTGTGACGTCACAATATAAATTTTTGGACGTCACAATGTTACGTGACGCAATTTACTCCGATTGACCCCAGGTCAATCGGGTTAATTCATTCACAAAACGAAATTGGAAATTCGTCTATACCGATGTAACCATTTTTCTTCTTCCAGAATGCTATTGCCAGTACTAGTTTTCCTTCTTTTGACCTTGCAGTTTTCTGAAGGTAAGATTTTCTGAAATATTCTAATCCGGATTTTTTTTTAATTTATCGCGATTGTTGAAAAAAAGAACGGTATTAACGTGATTAAGGTGTCTGCATGGTATTATTTTCCTATTATAGAATTTTGTGAAGTTTTCTGTATAGAAACATAATTGTATTATTGTTCAAAATATAAAATAAAATTTGTTTGTCACCGTGCATTTAAGCGCAAAAACTGAAATTGAAAATTTATGGATTTTACATAGAAATGATAAGGAAAATGATTAAATAAGGGGATAGCTTGATAAATCTTTTATAGAGTTTGTCCATACTTTGCAAGTGTTTTGAAGTTATTATATAGTTTAAATATAAAAAATAACAAATTTTGGGTCACCGTTGAAATAAGAAAGTAAAATTGAGAAATG
The DNA here is from genome assembly GCA_002080025.1 of Modiolus philippinarum. Taxonomy (NCBI): domain Eukaryota; kingdom Metazoa; phylum Mollusca; class Bivalvia; order Mytilida; family Modiolidae; genus Modiolus; species Modiolus philippinarum. The sequence goes on along the minus strand of MJUU01014428.1, from coordinate 147,994 downwards.
TTAATTTCCCTAGTGATATCTATGTAAAAATCCCTTAATCAAATTATCTCCCTTGCATAATTTCTGTGTTCAGTAAATCCAGCAACAGGTTTAAAGCACGTGTGCTTTAGTTCACCTTTTTGTATGAAACTGTTGTAAAAGTGATAAGGAATGAGAATTTTAAATACTTTGGAACCTTCCTTACATTTTAAATAATTGTTTTTTTTTCCTTACACTTTAAATAATTGTTATACCACTTAGACATTTTAAATCATCTTGATACAACGAAGATGTTTGCTTTTCTGTAAATGATCACCCCGACGGCCGGAGGTTGTATAAGATCACCCCGTTGGCCGGTGGCAAGAGGGGTGAGCTTATACAGACACACCAAGTCCGAATGTGATTACTAATTTACATCCAGGATAATATATAAAGTGAAGGAAAACTGATATACATTCTTTGAAAAATATGTTCAACCATATAACGTCTTGAAATAAATATTCTTCACTATAATAATAATATATATCCTTATTGTGTCCCACAACGATTCTTTATTTCTATTTTTTTACACAGTATTCGTGGTGTAACAGGTGAGTCATGTGTCTAGTAAAGGAGGCGACACTGAATCTAGTATGGACTTTTGTTATTTTTCAATGTCTTAAAATCTTTAATCTTGATAAATTTTATGGATAGTAAAACATAAAATTTTATTTAGTCAAAAACCCGTGACAGTACCTGGACTCAAAAGTAAAAATATCCTTTGTTTTAACTAGGGTGAGATTGGTGGGGTGATCCGACTTAGATCACCCCTGCTATACCAGAACAGCTGTGATGTTAATTTACATTATTATGACATTCTCATTTTTCAGGGATATCTAACAGATGTTTGGGCTGTATGTGTAGTGTGAGTACAAATTTGTCTTTCTGCCAGATGTGGTCAAGGAAGTGGCAAAAATTTATTGAAATAAAGTCAAGATTAACATCCCAAGCTTACACAATGTGTTACATTTATCGATGTGAAATGTCTACATTGTAGATAAATCAGACGTGAAAACTTGACAAATGTATACAATGTTGTCTGTGCACGACATCAAGTCATTGAAAGTAAGAGAGCATGGGATGTATATCTTAATGGGCACCCATGATGTTTCAGTTCGATAGTCCGACAGACCTATAGTCCGACGGTTCGATAGTCCGACAATTCGATAGCCCGACCATTCAATAGTCTTTGTCAGTTTGGTATGTATTTTTTCGATGTTTCTATATTATTTGATTCTATTGATATTTCACACAAGCTTCAGCCATCACACAAACATTAGTAGAAATAGCTTACCGTCCTCCACCACTCGCCATTACCTAGCTATACGCTTCCATCATTACAACAAATGAATGAAATGAACACTTGAGCATAGTCTTGTGAGCAACTCAACAGTTACAAGTAAATAGTATTGTGCTACTTATATTTGATATTAAAATAGTTTAAAGTCAGATCGTATTTTAGGTAGAACAACATAAGATAAGTATTAAAGATCTAATAAGTCATTTCAGTAAAGGAATATCTTTCACTTAAAATTATTTAAACCTGAAGACAAATATGTTTTTCGGAGCAAAACAAATTGAAGATGTTCTTTTCTAAGTTTTAGTTTTTCTTGTACTCAGACTATCACTTTTAGCATTCAGTCTAGTATATATTGTAACTTTAAGTTCATTTATAATAAATTCAATGGCATGATGGGGAAAAGACCAAGCAAAATACCTTGAGTAGTGTGAAGGAATGAAACAGCATTGAAAATTGAAAATGTACACAACAATGACCAATCGGATTGCAGGAAATCTAACAAATAAAAACTCTTCTTGAATATTAAACGACCAATGACAGTCATAAATAAAAGTGACAACAAAAGTCCGAATCGATCAAAGGAAGAGACCAGTAAGGAAAATCCGTATAACATTCGACTGAATCAGGGAAACACAATCCGACACAGAACATTTTTGGCAAGCCGTCATATTCCCGACTTGAAACGGGCATTTTATAAATAAAATGGTGGGTTAAAATAGGTTTAATGATGCATCAACCTCCCGCTTATATGACGACTAACTATAGCTTCCATGTGCCCAGATTGTGTTAAATGTCAAAGCCATAATATTGTCAGGAGGCACTACACTATTTCAATACGCCAATGTTTGACCGACCTCGAAAATAGTACTGTAAAAATAGTGCCTTTTAATTTGTAGTGACTCCAGCCAATTGATACATGTTATAATCAGCAAGATCATAGAATATTTCTATGTGAATGACGGAGAGCAAAGTGCAGTTGAAAAAACACGATTAAGTTGAGTAACAAGCTAGAACGGACCGTATGAAATACGACCAAATACCGAAAATTCTCTGTTGCGACTATTCTCTGTTGCGACTATGTACAAAATTAACCGGAACGTTTCAATTCAGTTTTATTTTCTTATTTGACATACAACATATGGCTTAAATGTATTTATTTTATCGTGTTGGTGATCTGTTAACGTAAAAACAAGTTCCCGCACCTGGGAAACCAATATATAACCAATAGCGTTCCTGTATTAACACATACGGATACAGTTATGTCCATAACCGTTGACAGTCATGAGATATGCAAGTAGATCATACTAGCCATGTTTGAAGATGGACCAATTACAATGTCCCTTCTTTTATAAGTAACAACAAATCAGAGCCATCGAGATAACGTTAGGAAATATAAAATAAATCGAAGTCCAAAGACATGGCCAAAACAAGAACACAGAAACAATGACGTGAGACACAAAACAATGACGTTAGACATCTACAAAGCACAGAAATAGAAATCACAACACTCCAGTGAAATGAGAGTGACATCAGGTGCTCCTTATTTTCCATATCAAAAAATATTTTCTGATATCATTAAATCCGATTTATTTTTCTGATAACAGAATTTCGAATATTTTTGTATCAAAAAATATTTTCAGATATGAAAAATTACCGATTTTCTGGTATCAGAAATTCGTTCATTATATCAGAAATTCGATTTTCTGATATCAGAAAATATTTTTGATATAGAAAAATAAGGAATAAAACAACGGCAGTAGAATACCGAAGGAACAAAGGAGTGAAATTTACAAAAATCGAAGTCCAAAGACTTGGCAAAAACGAGATCACAGAAAACAATGACGTTAGACACAAAAACAATGACGTTAGGCAGAAACAAAGCACAGCAACAGAAATTTCAACATTCAAAACAAAAGCAGTAGCAGTGTGAACTCCAAATAAACTGAGAGTGACATCAGATGCTCCGGAAGGGTAAGTATGTCCTGCTCTGTTAACAGGTACCTGTCACACTGTAAGTGAGGAAAATATGTTTTTGAAAGATCCACCACGCAGCCGTCTGGTTATTGCCATTTTCCAACCCTCAGACAAAATCAATAAAAAACAAAGGTACGTGTTACTTCTCTTACCCTCAAACAGTACCAAGTTTCAATTTTGAAAAGGCTTTGCAATCAATTTAGTATTCAAACATGAACAAGGACATGGATCAGCACCACAAAAATCAGTAACGAAGACAAAAACTAAAATTTGACAAGACAACAGCAAAAACTAAAGCACTGACAGTGTGAACTCCCATAAAAACCGAGAGCAACATCAGGTGGTCCGGAAGGGTAGGCATGTCCTGCTCTGTTAACAGCACCCGTCACTCTGTGATTCAATCCGGGAAAATGTCAAAGTCGTTAGTTAAATCCGGGAAGACGTGAATCTATCTGAAAATGTCCACTTTCATTTCGGATACTGACACGTCATAACTTTCAATGATGCTGTGGTGACGGCCATAGAATTTCTTGAGGGATGAAATTAACATAGGTTGAACAAATCCCTGACAAAGCAGCTTTTGGGACAGTGTTTTTGTTCTGTTCAAAAAATCACTGTACAAACTACACGCTCGACAGTAACGAATCAGCTGTGAAATGTACACTCCATAGGCTGAAGAGGTAGGTACTGTAAAGGGCTTTATATTCGCGGTGCAAAATTTTCGCAGTTTTCAGTCTTGAATATATTCGCAGATTTTTAGTTAACGTCATTATGTTCTTTTATATTAATGTTAAAATGCAATATTCGCGGGTATAAATTTTCGCGCTTAGCGTGTTTAACGCGAATAGCGTGAAAATTAATATCTCGCGAAATATAACAACCATACAGTATATTGCTGCTAAGAAAGGGAAAGTTCACAATTGGGAAATTAAAATCATCACGCTTGTCATATAGCTTAGATTTCAAACGTCCATCTTCGTCAATATACAATAAAAGATTTATGTACGAAGCTGAAGTAGGTGTTTCAGTCGTTTCTTTAATTTCAAACTCATTTGGATAGATCTGATGTAAATACTCCTTAAATTTAGGATTATTTAGAGAAAGTACACCGTGTATGTAGCGGAAGCTGAAATTAAAGGACTGGGCTAAATGTTTTTGTTTTCTTTAAATAAGCCCTTGTAAAAACTTGACCTCGTACGAGTAAAGGAAAAGGTCAGCTAAAAGCGGTGCACAGTTTGTTCCCATAGGAATCCCTATTGTCTGTTGGAAAAAAAGACCTCCGAATTCGACAAAAATATTGTCGATCACACATTCTAACATTTTGACTACGTCAGTGTCAGTGTACTTCTTGTTTGAAATCTCATACAGATGTTACCCTGACACCTTATGAATGGATAGAACTGAAGACGTTTATATCAGTATTTGAAGACAGAAAACCCAAATTGAAAAGGATGGGTATGGAAATGCCTGCAGACCCAGGACTATAGAGAAAGAACATACTTGTGACTGAAGAACCAAAACTGAACACAGAAAACTAAAATGGACATTGATGTGATTTTGGGTACTGGATTTGGCCCCCTACTTCGATATTTTTGGTAATGAGTACGTCTTTCTTACTATTTTTGAATTATGGCGTTACATATTTCATATTTTTCAAATGCTGTCAAATGAGGCTGATGAGTGGTTACTCCTTGAAGCACGTGTACAGCATAAAATAAATTTTCTGCTCACCATGCAAGTTGTGTAATTTTGTATTTTCTTCAGATTAAAATTAAAAATATGCTTAATTGTTAGTGATCAAAATGCCCCAACACTCTCACCAGTACAATAATGTATCATCCAACCAACGTCGAATAGTGAAATGAGCACACGAACATGATCGAAAAGAACTCTTGAGCACTTTAGCATTCTGTCAGATGAGTAACTCGTGAGCAACTCATAAACATATACTGTAAACGTACTAATTTTTGCTATTTTTGCGGTTGGCTCTGGAACGCGAAAAATAGTAACTGTGAAAATTATTTTTTGTGTAGAAAAAGCCTTTTAACATTGAAAACCGTAAAAATTGATACCTGCAAATATGTTGATCTTTCATAAACCGCGAAAATAAGCATCCACGAAAATTAATACGTTTACAGTAAATAAATTCGCAATAATCCTGCAGATAAAATGTAACACAATTTCATACACAAACACGAGATACCTTCTCGGAATAATTGCAGATGTATTGCTATGGATTAAGGAAACGAGTTAATTATCTCCTCTTACATAAGTGAAGAGAAGATCTCTGGAAAGGCGCAGATATTGCAAACAATTTGTCCCCAAAATAACAGACTCGGATGGATTGGATGAAACTCTTAAAAATACAATGTACAACAAAAGCCATCAAAAACTTGGAATTAATTGAGAACGATCAGTCTGATGGGTTCGAATAATACCATTCGGGGATGTTCCGATTCTCCTGTGGCTTTCTTCAAGACTACGGGGTCGTGTGATAATCCTTCACGTTATGGTCTATAAAAATGGCGACCAATGGCAAATATACGCCTACTTTGGTCGCACATGCGCGATCCGAGCAGTCCATAGCACTCTTGTGGCTCAAGTGTTGATCTACGATGTCATTTCCAGTCAAATGTCCGCCAAGGGCAGGAAATGGGTTTCTTGTGGTTCATTTGCAACAATTTTACATCATGTTTCGGTCACGTGATATTCTGTTACGTCATTTTCCGTTGACGTCACTCCCGGTGATGTCGTATCTTGTGAGGTGAAAAGTCCACATATTCTACTTCCTTACTTCGGTGAAAGTGCAAATTTCTTTTGATTGTAACATAATTAAGGTTGTCACTTACATGACTTAGAAATTCCAATGAAAAAATGGCTACAGGAATTATAGACTTGATTTGTGGAGGGAAGGTTCGAACATATATTATGGTTATGAGTAAAATAAAAATCGAGTGTGTATAGCCACCGATAGCTTACAACCAAACTATCGAACCGTCGGACTACCGAACTGTCGGACTATCGAATTGTCGGGCTATCGAACCGTCGGACTATTGCTACGCACTTAATGTCAGTTAACTGAAAGTTTTGCCACTTGCTTGACCGCAGCAATAATTATGAAAAGAAATTAGAATGAAATATATTTTGAAGTGTCTTTGAGGTTCTATGTGGAATGAATCTTATGCCAATTTGTGACGCTGTGGTTGTAGGGTATTTGTTTTTTTAACATATTCTACATATCGTGTTTTTGGTATTCCAATTACAGGGTTTTTTTTCAGTTGGAGTCCAAGGTGTTGTATCTATTCTCTTAACACCCTCAGAGTTAACTCCGAAAATTGAGGCATCTTCTATCTTGTATAATTATTTCAGATTTTTATTTTATTTTATATCTTTCTTTGGTTGTTCTCCTTGTACGACATCTATGGAAATTCCAATGAAAATATGGCTACAGGAATTATAGACTTGATTTGTGGAGGGAAGGTTCTGACATATATTATGGTTATAAGTAAAATAAAAATCGAGTGTGTATAGCCACCGATAGCATACAACCAAAGTACTTATGCAATGAGTTTTCAATCCGTCCGACTATCGAACCGTCGGACTACCGAATTGTCAGACTATCGAAACGTCGGACTATCGAGCTGTCGGACTATAGAACCGTCGGACTATTGCTACGCACTTAATGTCAGTAAACTGAAGTTTTGGCACTTGCTTGACCGCAGCAATAATTATGAAAAGAAATAAGAGTGAAATATATTTTGAAGTGTCTTTGAGGTTCTATGTGGAATGAATCGTATGCCAATTGTTGATGAAATAAGGTGAAAATGTGTGACGCTGTGGTTGTAGGGTATTTGGTTTTCTTTAATATATTCTACATATCGTTTTTTTTTTTTTTTTTTTTTTTTTTTTTTTTTTTTTTTGTGTTCCTATTACAGGGTTTTTTCAGTTGGAGACGACAGTATTGCCATGAATCTCGGTCTAAGATGATGCATCTATTCTCTTAACAACCTATAAGTTAACTCCGAAAATTGAGCATCTTCTATATTGTATAATTATTTCAGATTTTTATTTCATTTTATATCTTTATTTGGTTGTTCTCCGTGTACGACATCTATACAACAATATTCTTACTCTGTCTATTTTATATTCTACATATCATTTGGCTTTAAATTATTTTCCTCATGTTTTTTAAATCGATGGTGAAGAAAGATTTGTCATTTCCAAATAAAATCTAAAACAAAAACAAAAACAAAAAAAACGGATGTCAAAAAATCCGAAAATGTGTCGATGGCCATACTGGATGACCAGAGGTCCAAGAGGATATTCCCCAGCCCAGTAGGCAGACCTAGTCTGATATGAAAGTTTTACCTTGCCTTTAATAGAAATTTACTGTTTTCATCAAACTTCTTACCCCTTTAGATATTGAGACTTCATTCCATGTATTGCAATCGGTCTTTGGTACAGGGTTTTGCCTCCTATTTCGATATTTTTGGTACTAAACACTGCTTTCTGAATATTCTTATTATGGCTAACATATTATTTAATTCTAATGCTGCTGATGAGATATTACCATTTGAAATATACAGATTAAAAAGAAAGTAAAATTAACGAAAAGTGGGGTATTTTGTATTAAGGTTAAAGAAGCCAATAGTTAAAGGGTAAAAAAGATAAAATATCAGATTAACAACAAAGAAAAATTAACGAAAAGGAACACAGAGATGAAATGTACAACATATCGGCTTTATTGCATTAATTCAACAAGGAGTGTTTTTCTATACGGTTGTTTTTCTGTCCGGTTGCCCCTAAGTGAAGGCCATCGGGCCGAAACTTTGAGCATTACACTTCTGTGTAACTTTTAGTCATTTTCAGTTTGTTTTTAATGTAGTAGACCTTGGTTAAGGGAGACATTTAAAAAAAAACTTAGACTTCATTCCATGTATTGCATTCGGTCTTTGGTACAGGATTTTTGCCTGCTATTTCGATATTTTTGGTAAAGAACACTGCTTTTTGAATATTCTTATTATGGCTAACATATTATTTAATTCTAATGCTGCTGATGAGACATTACCATTTGAAATATACAGATTAAAAAGAAAGTAAAATTAACGAAAAGTTGGGTATTTTTGTATTAAGGTTAAAGAAGCCAATAGTTAAAAGGTAAAAAAGATAAAATATACAGATTAACAACAAAGAAAAATTAACGAAAAGGAACACAGAGATGAAATGTACAACATATCGGCTTTATTGCATTCATTCAAGAAGGAGTGTTTTTCTAAACGGTTGTTTTTTGTCCGGTTGCCCCTAAGTGAAAGCCATCGGGCCGAAACTTTGAGCATTACACTTCTGTGTAACTTTTAGTCATTTTCAGTTTGTTTTTAATGTAGTAGACCTTGGTTAAGGGAGACATTTAAAAAAAAAACTTAGAATTCATTCCATGTATTGCAATCGGTCTTTGGTACAGGATTTTTGCCTGCTTTTTCGATATTTTTGGTAAAGAACACTGCTTTTTGAATATTCTTATCATGGCTAACATATTATTTAATTCTAATGCTGCTGATGAGACATTACCATTTGAAATATACAGATTAAAAAGAAAGTAAAATTAATGAAAAGTTGGGTATTTTTGTATTAAGGTTAAAGAACAAAATAGTTAAAAGGTAAAAAAGATAAAATATACAGATTAACAACAAAGTAAAATTAACGAAAAGGAACACAGAGATGAAATGCACAACATATCGGCTTTATTGCATTCAGTCAACAAGGAGTGTTTTTCTAAACGGTTGTTTTTCTGCCCGGTTGCCCCTAAGTGAAGGCCATCGGGCCGAAACTTTGAACATTACACTTCTGTGTAACTTTTAGTCTTTTTCAGTTTGTTTTTAATATTGTAGACCTTGGTTAAGGGAGACATTTTTTAAAATCATTGAGGCGTTTGAAACAATCAATTTCATCGATGCTTTTATGTGAAAAGGGTAATAAAGCATCTATGTTACTTAGAAGTTTAGAATTTAATTATGAAAATGATATAAATAAACACACATGTGATTTGTAAGAGTTAGATCCCTTAACATAGGTTTACCTCCTTAATTAGTAAATTTTGTCTTTTGTACCCTTTAATTGTGGCCTACTTTAGCATTTTTATCTTGTTTGTACATGTTAAATTGAGACCATTGCACATCACTAATGTTTCTATTATATTTCTCTGTCAACTATTAGATACAGAACAACCACCATATAGGTCCTCTAACTGCATAAACAAGTTAGGTTACATATTTGCTTGAGAGACATTACAATCGGTTTCACAGCAAAAAGCACCAAAGTAATATCGGCAATTTTATTACCAAGTGCATTTCGCATCGGCATTTCTTAAAATTTATTGCAGGTTTTGTATTGGATATTTTTGCAATCATGAATATAAGGATGTCTTTGTATTCACGTATGCGGAAATGTTGATAGAGAGGATCTAAATAGAAACGAAAATAAGCTTACAACGGAGTATACAAGTGGGACATTCTCCTTAGTTTTTAGCTCACCTGGCCTAAAAGGCCATGTTAGCTTTTGCCATCACTTTGCGTCCGTCGTCCGTCGTCCCTCCGTCGTCCTTGAACAATTTCAAAAATCTTCTCCTCTAAAACAGCTGAGCCAATTGTAACCAATATTGACCTGAGGCATCACCAGGGTATGCAATTTCAAAATTGTGTTCGATAAGTCCGAAGACTAAACAACATGGCTGCTGTTACTAAAAATAGAACATAGGGGTAAATTGCTGTTTTTGCAAATAACTCAAAAACCGTTAAAAAATCTGACATCGGGTAAAAATGACCAGCATAGCAAGATCTACCTGTCCTGCAATTTTGAAGAAAATCCGAAACCTGTCTTAGAGTTATTGCCCTTTTTCCGTAAAATTTACAAAGTTTTGCATCTTTTATTTTTCATTTCAAAAAGTGTAACAGATAGAGGTCAAGTGTATATTGCAAAAAGGTTCAGCATATCAAGATCTACAAACCCTGAATTTTTGAAGAAATCCAAACCCTTGTAGGAGTAATTGCCTTTTTTCACGGAATTTTCAAAATTTTCATATTTTTCGTCTTTTATTTCCAAAACTATAGAAGATGAAGATTAAGCGTAAATTGATAAAATGTTTGCCATGCTGTGTGGATTACAAAACTTGTGTTTAAAATTGTTTGTTGACGCCATTTTTAAAATGGCCGCCAAAAAAGGCGTGAAAATTTAACATTGTTCGATTTCAATGAAATTTGGTTTCCAAATAGATATTGATGCTGCGACTTCAAAAGCAGTGTTGAAAAGTGTTCGTTGACCGCCATTTTAAAATGACCACCAAAAAAGGCGGGAAAATTCAATATTGTCCGATTTCAACGAAAGTTGGTTTCCAAATAGATGATGTTGCAAGTTCAAAAGCAGTGTTGAAAAGTGTTCGTTGACTGCCATTTTCAAAATGGCCGCCAAAAAGGCGGGAAAATTCAACATTTTTTGTTCGATTACAATGAAATTTGGTTTCAAAATAGGAATTGTTGTTGCAACTTCAAAACCGACGTTAAAAATTGTTCGTTGACCGCCATTTTAAAAATGGCCGCCAAAAAAGGGGGAAAATTCAACATTGTTCGATTTCAATGAAAGTTGGTTTCAAAATAGATATTGATGTTACGACTTCAAAACCGGATTTGAAAATTGTTCTTTGACTGACATTTTCAAAATGGCCACCAGAAAGACGCAAAAATTCAACATTGTCCGATTTCAATGAAACTTGGTTTCCAAATAATTATTGATGTCGCAACTCAAAAACTGACGTTAAAATTTGTTCGCTTACAGCCATTTTCAGAATGGCTTCCACAAAAGGTGGGAAAATTCAATATTGTCTGAATTCATTGAAATTTGGTTTCCAAGTGAATATGGATGTTGCGACTTCAAAACCGGTGATGCAAATTGTTCGTTGACTGCCATTTTCAAAATGGCCGCCATAAAAGGTGGGAAAATTCAGCATTGTCTGATTTCAATGAAATTTGGTTTCCAAATAGATATTGATGTTGGGACTTCAAAACCGGATTTGAAAATTGTCTATTGAGCGCCATTTTCAAAATGACCACAAAAAAGGCGGGGAAAATTCAACATAGTCTGATTTCAATGAAATTTGGTTTCCAAATGGAAATTGATGTCGTAACTTAAAAATATGGTGTTGAAAATTGTCGTTCACTGTAATTTACAAAATGATGTCTCAACTTCAAAACTTGTGTCGAAAGTGCATGGTCCTTAGCAAGAATGTTTTTTTTTTTTTTTTTTTTTTTTTTTAAAGCCCAACAAAGAAATATAGTTAAACATGATCAGACTTAAAATACAGTTCAAGATATTAGTGTTGCTCGAACTACCAAAGTTTGAGGGACTGAAGATCAACCATATAACTTTCAATGTTAGCTTGATTGTGGCAACTGAAAGCCAGGTGAGCGATACAGACTCCTGGGAGCCTCTGGTTAACTATGTTTTAAAAAGCTTTGATATTGCTTGTTTTCAAATGTTTTGATTTAATCTGCACTGAAGACACATAAGTTGTCAAAATGCGCATATGCAGAAACAAAATTCACAGAAACTTCGGTATTATAATATTTACATAATATGAGTAAAATAAATTTGACCCATCGCATTTAGGTCACTAAACATTATGAATGGACACCTTAAGTTGAGCCTGCGCACTCCGTTAGAAATCAAAGCCAACATTTTCATCAACATCTTTAAATTATTTCCACTTTTCAATCCAAAACCCGAATATAGTTTCATAAATGTCATTTGTTTTCACTTGGAAACTGCCGTGCATCGTGAACTACATGAAATACAAAGGGCAGTTATTTACGTAATCTCAGTATACGTATTGTGTATTCACTTATCATGAACAGCCATATCTACAGGTGTATATCCCCTGTTGGCTACAATTGAGGACAAAACAAATTGATATCATATCCCCCCCTTTCAGGACACATAACAATTTTATACCCCCTTCAGGACAGATTACACAAGCAGATTAATACATTTGTTTCCATTGATTTATTCACTTTTTTTACCTTTTTGGGCCATTTAGGGCTTGCTATATGGTGTGAGGTTCCTCACTGTGTTGAAGACCGTATGGTGACCCCTAGATGCTTTGTTTTGGGTTGCTTTAACCTGGATATGGGATGTTGTCTCCTTCACATTTACCCCATGTCCTTTCTTTTTCATATAAATAAAACAAAGCAGAAAACATTGGCGGATCAAGAGGGAGGGTTTTCGGGGTTGGAAACCTCTTTTCTGGATTTCTTCCTAGAACCTTTTTGGACTCCCCGTAGGTAGGATCCGACAAGCGACATCCGATTACTGACAATAATCACGTAATCAAAATCTTTTTGCACATGTAATTAGTATTTTCTTATTGTTAGTAATACTGAAAATTGGGACATTTTAGTAAATATTCACACAAGGTAATCAAAAATCAGGAAAGGTTCTAATAGTCAAATAATCATTGAAAAAAAATATATGGTAATCAAATAATCACCAATAAACTCAATAATAATCGGGTTTATCAAGAAATAACTAAAACCGAAATTACTGTGAATTTATTTTCTGCATATGCGCATTTCGACAACTTATGTCTCTTCAGTGCAGATAAAATCTAAACGTTTGGAAGACCATAAGATCAAAGATGTTAAAAAACTGATAGAGAACAAATACCCAATATGATCTTAACGTCAAGCCAAAATCAGCTAAGGACAGAGCTTTGCATGAGGGAGATACTCCTTAGTTTTCAACAAAATTTACAAAATTTTAATATCATGAGGTTCGAAATAGAATCGGCTGTCGGGTCAGCACCGATGTACTGACTACTGGGCTAGTGAATACTCTCGGGGACTAACAGTCCAACAGCAGAGGCATCACGAGAAGAAACTCACGAGAAGGCTGATTATTCATGTACTTAAATAATTCGCATTACTACTTTGAGTATATAGTTGAAATGTAATATTACTCTGTAGAGTCGTCTAACTCTGCGACTTATATTCAAATTCGACATTAAGCGTGTCAGAGAACATTTATAGTCTTACAAATATTTATCTACGTCTTGCACATGCTTAATATACGGGATTCGCATTGCAAAATTACAACGTTTTAAAACAGAATTACACTCTTTTAAGACGGACTATTTTCGAGAACAACGACTTTGTTCCACTTTTTTAATTTTATACGAAGCAACTTTTCACACTTTTTTTTTACGCGAAACAGCTTTTGTTTTCTGTTATGTATTTTTTTCCATTTTCATCTCTCATTTTCATAATTAGGCCAAGACAAGTTATTTCTATGTTTGGCGACAGCGCGCGCATTGAAAATGTGTTATTTATTAACAAAACAAACAATGGATTTTTTCGTATTTGCGATTAAAATGGTAGTTTAAGAACGATAAAAGAGACCACATATAAATAATTATAAAGGAAAACTTTTTAGAAGGACTGAAATAAACTGAAACGGGAAAAAATCAGTAATGTTGAAAAAAAATATATTCACTAGATTCAATTGACGATATCAGCGTTTCGCGCCTCTAGTGGAATATCAGGTTCAATAACTCCAACAGGCTTGTAAGAGGGTGTTTCTACCATTGTGAACTATAATAAATCTGCACATTTTAATATTAACTTACAAGCTTCTAGTTTAGTTGTTCAACCAAATTTGTTTATCTTGATGATAATTGACGTGTATACTATCAAATCAATATGGTGATTTTCTTGATTTACCTGTACTGAGACGCCTGTCAGTTTTTTTACCTGTAATATGATTAGATACTGAAATTCAATTACTAAGTACATGTATATTGTAAGCTTCAGATTTGAATATTGTTTAGTGGGGTATGTCTTGTATAATTAATTATATGTTTGTTGTTTTTAGTGACATGCATACCACCTGTTGATATTCTGATCACCTTAAATTCAATTTAATTAAATTCACCTGGACAAACATCTTTTGAAGTGACCGGTCTAGAGGCATAATGCATTGTTGCTACATTAAAGAGTAAAGTTTACATAACATGCTCAGATCATAGATACCCTATGAAACCTAATAAATTGTTTCATTGGTTTTATGCAAGTGTTGATCGCAAAGTGCACAAATGACATGCAAGCAATACACATAATATTTGCAAAGGCACAAGTGGAAAGGGCCAAACACGTTTCTTTTTTCATTTCTTTTTATTTAAAAGTAATATTGAAAACATGTATATAAAAAAATAACAAATAAAAAGTAAAAAAACAAAAACAAAACAAACAAAAAACTGAAAGAAAAAAAGAAACAAAGACAAACCCCCAATTTTTTTTTAAAAATCGAAAACAAACAAAAAATATAATTATATTAATATATAAGAAAATAGTCATATTTTAATATATTGTAAAAAAATGTCCATGAACAAAAACTTGAAAATATGAAAGGAAATGTTGATCAAGGTTTCCTCCTTAATTTTTCTGTTTATCTTGTTTTGTTTTTTTTTAACCTCAAGTTCGTGACAAAGTTCAATTTCTTTCAGAATTTATTTTATTATAAAAAAGGCATTTAATCGAAAAAAAACCATGGACGCATATGTAGATCTAAATATACGACCTTGGACAAAAAATATACAATATTAATTCTTTCATGACGAAAAAAGTTTTTTTTTCAAAGTGGAGAAAAAAATATCTTGCGAAAAAGATGAATAATGTAAATGTTTCAAATTTAAATATAAATAAAAATATTAATATTTCAAATTTTAATTTCAAAAAAACCGTAGGAAAACAACATAAAAAACGCAAAGAAATTTATTTATTTTCTTTTTTCAATTTTTCTCTCCTTTAATATATCCTTTAATATATAACATGTTTGTAACTGTTCAGTATTTTTTTTCTTTTCTTTTTTTTTTTTTTTTTTTTGGTTCAATCTGAATGTTAAATAAAAATTATTTAATGTTTGTGGAAATATCTTAATACACCTGTTTTGAGAGCTATAATTGGATTAATACTTGAAAGAAATCACCCAAAAGCAATCTCCTCGACAGTTCTAATTAACACACCTGTAAGGCACAGGGTGTTTATTTACCTAGATAAATCATGAATGTTAATTGATTATCTGTGACAGTAATAGATTCAAAGGCATTTAATTAGTTTTATTGCATTTATACATATTTTATCAACATATACATGATTTGCTTTATTATAACTACTAGAGCCTATACAAGTCTGATGGAGTTATCTTCCCCTTATTCAGAAACGCTGATAGGGTCAATTGAACTCTAAAACAGACTTTTAATAACTTACACCGGTCACATCAAACTGTGTTATTATCAAAAAAATCTTTTCTTGTTTTTGTTTTGTTTTTGTTTGTTTGCCTCTTAACCTCCTACATTTCAAAAATAAAGTTGACGCCAAACATAGAATTAAATTGGCTTGGCCTTAACAGCTCAAACGCATTGATCTCTTTTACAGATCACGTTTATGAAAGTTTGGTTATTTCCCTTTCAAAATTATCGGTAATCTCTATAATCTTATTTTTTATCAGAATTTTACCTGTGTTGATATTTTGTTTGACCAGTCTTACAGAAAATTTAAGTATTTCGCTACAAAAGGTTGAAATCGGGTTTTAAAACAACACTTTTTTGTTATTTTGCAAAACAATTTCATTTTACCTACGAAGTAATAGAAAGTTGAATTCAAATTGAAGTAGAGTATCGTACCATCTTTTTAATCCGAACCTCATTTAGTTGGAGTATACTTTCGGTATTTACTTGAGTAGACTTTTATATTGGAATGAAAGGAAATGAACGTATCAGCAAATGGCATACTAGACCTCCGACGAAGCGCATAGGTACTGAAATGAGCTAAATTTCATAATGAATGACTGATATGAAAAACCAAATTAACGTGACCAATATATCAACTGACACAAAACATTGTGTCTCTCTACACACGCACATGACCTCCAGGAATGCAGTCTGATACCAGTTTTTACATTTGTTTCAAACCTATATCGAATTACGTTCGGACACAGTCAAACTGTGTAACGGGAGCAAAAATAAAAATTACCCAGAAAAAGCTTATTATCTGAATGGGGGAGGGGGGGGTTAATCCACTCATTATCATTCTTTCTGATATTGACAAGATTAATATAATTTTTTTATCCCAAGACATACATGTATCTTGAAATATACATCATTGCTATAAAAAGACACATCTTAACCACAATTTTTATTTCTTTTTCTCTAGATTCTCTTTAATAGTAAAACATTTTCCATTCGGTATACACTTATTTATCAGCTATTCAAACAATAGCAACTTTATGGTTCCCTCGACATCAACTATTCCGCTCCGCTCCGCGTCGGGAAATAGTCGTGTCTCGGGGAACCATAATCTTGCTTTTGTTCTCATAGCTAGTAAATAACTGTATACTTTTGATGGGTCGGGGAAAGGGGGGGTCCGGAGGTTTGAACCCCTCATCCCTTTCTTGAAATTTTTTTTAGGCAATAAAATCTATAAAAGCTGGCAGAATATCGACTGAAAAACCCGGCTTTTTCTGGAAACCCGTTGGAACATCCCTTTTTTCGAGGGCTGGATCTGCCGATGAATAACTAAAATACAAAAATTTATTTTCTGAAATTTTGACAACTTACGTATCTGAAGAGCAGCACAAAACAAATTTTCGGAAGACCAAGATATGAAATATGTTTAACTGCTGATAAACAAATAACCAATGGAATCTGAAATAAAAAGCCAATATCTGCTGAGGATCCAACTTTACACAAGGAAGTACCTGTTAGTTTTAAATAATAATTTTCCTAAATTAATATATATTGCAAGATAATTACAAATAAATCCGTTTTTTGTACCTTGTTTTGTTTTCTACTGTCTGTGTGTTTGTGTGTGTGTGTGTTTTTTT
>MJUU01014428.1:109283-125754 GCA_002080025.1 Modiolus philippinarum | reverse complement strand
TTTTTGGTCAAACCTTCAAAGGGAAGTTACTCCTACACCGGACAAACAAACATTAAACATGCACATTTGTTTTGAAGTACGGTCTTCGTGCTTAGCCAGTCTTGACAAAGTAATTCCTTATATTCATGATATTCTGTAGTAAGTTATCATATTTTCGAATTTTTAATACTTTCCTAGTCACTGGGAAGACAGTTCAAGTTAGTACAGTTGTTTATTTTTATTTCTTGAAACAAGTAGCACTTGAGAGCATGGTTAGCGCTATTTGGGATTGGGTTTTGAATTATGTTGCTGGCTAAACGTCTGCTAAAGGTTAAACTTTCAAAACTTTTTATTAAAAATGCTTCATTTTTTGGTTGGTTTTCACAAGCAGGGAACCATTCTGTCCCCTTGAGATTTCTCAAAAAGTTACCTCCCTTTTTGGTTTTGCTAAATTCATGCTGTTGATTGCAGAACTGGCAAATGGTCTATTCCATTTGAAATAAGATAGTTTTTGACTTTTTTTAGGTAAGTCAATGAGTTGAGTATGTGATATAGTTATCTAATTGAACATTAAGTATTACATAAAAATTACAATTTTAAAAGTCCTAGATACTGTTTAAAGGAATTTGATAATTTTATAAAATTTCAAACATTTGTGGGTAAGAACTTATTGATATTCTAAATATAAGATTTTTTTTCAAAGATTTATCATTAGTTGAATATAAAATGTTAATTTGACAGTGTTATATTACTTACAATGGCGAGTCAGTAATTATTAAGTTATCATTCTCTTTTGACATACCAAACACACAAATGTTAATTATGTATATTATTCAATTTATGCAAAGATATAAAAAAAGATTTTCCAAAATACCACGGTAATAGGTCAAGGTCAATTTTCTTAGACATCAATTTGACTGTACTGTGTTTTGTGAAATGAAGAAATTACACGAGAATGTCTGTGAAGAAATCATAAATAATAAGGTATCCAACAATTATAAACTTGAAATTCTAGCTCAGCAATAACAAGATATAAATATACAAACAATCTTGGTACCACGGTAATAGGTTGTTATTGGGTCCGTGTTGTTCATTTTTCGTATATGTGCGTGTCTTCATTTTCTTTTCTGTGCCGTGCTCATGTTATGTCTTCGTTTCTTTGTTTTTCCGACGTTGCCNTTGTCCTTGGATTGTTCTTTTCAGACTGACGGTTCGGTTCTCATTTACTTTACTTTCCAGGCTAGTAACGATTTCATATTTTGTTTGAAGCTTTGGTATGGTGAGTTGTACTAATATGTTATTTCTCTTCACTACTTCCCGTTTGCTGATTATTTTTTTATATTATTGTCATATAGCAATTTGTTTTAGCATTTTTTTTATTCTTATTTGTAGATTCCGTGTCGTGTGGTGTACCGTTTCATCCCTTTTCAAGTTAATCACATCTACTTCTTGTTTGCAGATGACTTTTTTAGGTTTATATCATTGTGTCCATAACTGTATCGTGTACACACTTGTACTGAGTCCAAACTTGTATTTTGTATATACACACTTCAATTTATACCATATTGATTCAGGGTTTAGAGTGGGGATAAAACTGGCTGCCGTTCGGCGACAGCTTTTGCTTATCGTCCAAAAATAACGTAGCTTCAACAAGAACTAATCATTTAATCAACGGGTGATAAATTGTGCAGCTAATTAATGCAGCAACAGTTGGACATAACATATGTTGACTTTCAGCTGAGGAAATCGTGGACTTATTTCTTCAATTAGTGGATCTCTTTTGTCTGGAAATGGCCAAAGATTGTGTTCTGACATTTTTTCCTTCATCATGTCCCTATGCAGATCCACAGAAAAAACAACTAGGTTGGTATGCAGGGAATATTTGAAGCTGGTTTGAAACCCAAAAAAATCAGATATACCACTTCAGCCAGCAGAAGAGATCACAGATGGCGCGCGCTTTATCATTACAGTTCAAGAGTCTGTGAGAGAAAACATATTGCGACCAGATGACATTAATCTTTTAAACCATGAAAGCAAAGCATATTTTAATAGGGGCACTGAACTTGACCGCCTGTTTTTGGGGTCTAATAACCTTATCTTAATGTTTATCAAATGTTTTGATAAATGGTGACATCAGTTCAGTTAGAAGATAATTGTATTGTATTTGAAGATTTGTAACCATCAGTTGGGGATTTGACGGTTGCTTATTGAGCTTACTACGTTCTACAATCAAGTGCGAATCGAACAGATGACTAAGGTTTCTGTTTCAGAGATAATTTAATGAAGTGAATTTGATTGTAGCAGCTTGGGTGGTATAGTCTGCCTGGCCCTGATCGAGATCTACTTGATGAGTATTTCCGTCTCATTAATAAAAAGACACTTTGTGACGACTCTTTTAACACTAATCGTCTAAGACTGGACAAAGATTTTGAAGCAATCCATGTGAACTCCATTTTGCCTATTAATACGTGGGAAATTGTTGTCACTTTTAGGAATGTCTTCCGTGAAATATATAGCTTGAAACTTATAGTATTTACCAATAAAATAACAAGATTAATTAGCAATTACATTAAAATTTGAACTATAATGCAACCTGTGGTTTTGGTCGAATGCTATTAACGTTAAATGTTACACATGTTAAATGACCTCACTTTAGTAACATTCAGAGAATGCATATCATATATCAGAAATAGTGACGTGATTGTTTAAATATTGTCCTTAAATGTATTAATGTTTTTTTTTCAAAAGTAATTCAGTTTGTACAATACACTTTTTCAAAAACTGCAATTCTACGGTAAACAAGCAACTGAGACACAAACAAATTAAACTTAGTCGAGATTGACCACATGTAGTATGACTGTATTAATACAAAAAAAAACTATTAAAATATCCTGATTTTTTCGACAAGACAAATATTTACCAAATAAGTTAAATAAAATCTTTATGTGTCTCCAATTGGCGTCACTTCTTTACTTTTTGGCTGTTTGTAAGATAGCGAGTAAATTCACGCCTGTTTCAACTAAATACCGAAGTTTCTGTGAATTTTGTTTTAACCTATGCATATGTCTTTTCAGTGTAGATAAAATCTCAATTATCCTTTCCGGTCACCCCAAGTCACATAAAACATGACACTGCAGTAGTGACCAATCATAGACAACAAAAAGCATCGGGTTATTCCAATCCTTTTATATTTTACAATGACATTAATGCACCGTCTTATATTTTTATATTTAAGATGGCATATACCAGTAATAATTTTCGTAAGCAGTCAATGTAGATATAGTGAATTTGGTATTGGTCTTGTTCGGTTGTACAGTAACAATTGTCTTTTATCATTTATTTACATATTTTAGGTTATACCACGTGTACTAGAAACATACGTTGTGCTGTATTATGCGTCAGGCGTTACATGAATCGTTATGGTGGAAAAACCTGCGGAAACACATGTGAGGACTACGCAAGGATGCACAGTGGAGGACCTCGAGGTTGCCAGAGACCAAACACTAACTCTTATTGGAACAATGTACAGAATGCAGGGTGCAATCAAAACAGTTGAACTTATCTCTTTAGTAGAAAACTGCAAAATTTAATTGCAATTTTTAGCAATTATAAATTTTATTTTACTCTTAAAAAATTGATTCCTTGTTTTGTGTTTCAGTCATATTAAAATACTTTAAGCATACTACCTTCAAAAAAGCTTTTGAAATTCTTCACTGAACAGTTTTCACGAAGATATATTGATAAATGGATTGAATTTGTAGCTTTAGACTCTTTCACAATTACGGAGCTGTATTCAGGCTAATAAAGTACACACAGAATGATGCTATTGATAACCAAATACAAATGTTTTTATTTAAGTGCAAAATTATACATTTTATGTGTCATGTCTTTACATTTTGTCTATAAATTTTGATTTTTGTTTGTTCCTTCAGAATTCAACTGCTGCTACTTTATTGCCATGAAAGGGTTATATTCACCACACACTGCATTGGTGAGATATAAGTTATCGAAATGCGCATATGCAGAACCTAAATTCACAGTAACCTCGATATTTTGCTATTTGTACCACTGGGCCGATGCTACTCTGGTGGACTGTTAGTCCTCGAGTGTATTCACCAACCCAGTAGCCAGTATTTCGGTGCTTGGCCGAAAACCGATTTTATTTGAAAATTATGCAAAATCAAAATTAAAGAAAATTATGTTAAAACCTAAGTAGTATCTCCCTCATGCATAGCTCTGTCCTTGGCTAATTGGCTTTCCTATTTAGATACTATTGGTAATTTGTTCTCTGTCAGCTTTTACACTTATTTCGATTCATGGATTTCCAAATGTTTTGATTTGATCTGCACTGTTGAGATATAAGTTGTCGCAATGCGTATATGCAAAAAACAAATTAACAGTATCTTCGTTATTTTGTTACAGTATTGATCATACAGATCATAGCGATCGATTGAACTAACTCTGTGGCTTTATGGCTTTCCATATTATTTTATTTTAATGCTGCTGATGAGAGGAAACACATGTACAGCATAAGCAAATTTACTGTTTTTATGCAGCTTCGGTATTGTTTGCTTTCTATATACGCTTAATAATTTCCCTTCCAGAAATCCCTACTCAAACTTAAATAAACATTGCAAAAGTTTGTATGGTTCCCTTTTTTCTCTAATCTTTAATTTTGTATAATGAAAAAGACAGGAAATGTTGTGAATGTCAAGGAGACAACATCCCATCGCCAGGTTAAAACGACAAAGCATCTAGGGGTCACCGTACGGTCTTCAATATAGTGACGAGTGACGAAACCTCACACAATATAGCAAGCCCTGAATGGTCCAAAATGCAAAAAAGTGAATAAATCAATGGAAACAAACTACATCCAATAATGTCAAGATAACGGATCAATAAGTTTGGAAGGACAATTTTTGATTATATATGTTTTTTTTAGTAAACGGTGATTGGTTCGTTGTAACGCAAACAATCTGTAATTTTACCTTTCTATATAATGTTATTATAATTTTACTACCTCTGCAATTTTTACCTTTCTGTCTGATTCTATCACTTCATGCTGGTCAGCAGTCTTTGAATTTTTGCCTGGACTGTTTCCCTCTACAATTATGATACCATTTACCATTGTTGAATGACATCACGAGGTTCCTATGTTATCATTGTCGTCTATTTGCAAATAAAGATAGCAATAACTAAGGATATCACTCATGCAACATTTTTTAAGTCTGCCCGCATGTAACATTGCACAGAAAACAAATACCGGGGAGAAAGGGGAAATCTCCTTAATCAAAAGACTAATTACGTCAATTCAGTTTTTAAACATCAACTGAGACAACATGAAAAAACAAAACAAATAAAAAAAAATGAACAAGAATACCATAAATCAGTGTAAACTTCTACAATAAATAAAATATCATCAAGTACTCTGGAAGGGTAAGAATGATTGGATCCATAGTTGGCATCCGTAATACTTTCGACGAAATATCTGGTTTTGTCATATTTGTCAGTCCCTTAAATAAAAAAATGTTTATTCCTTTTCTAATTTGTTGAATAGAGACATTTTAATGATCTTTTAAATCCTGGTGACGACCTTAAAAATTCTGTATTGACAATTGCAACAGTGGTTGAATGTAAGCTGGTGTATTAGTTTTTGAGATAGGTCAGGGAGTCAACTTTATTGACGCAATTGCAAACCCTTGGCACCAAAAAAACTGAAGGAGCTGTAAAATGTATAAGCAATATGCTTGGGATGTGAAATTATTACCGTTTAAAAGTTGGAATCAGCACGCTTGTTATGAAGTTTGCTTTGCAGACATCCATAGTTTTCAAAATAAAGGTTTCAGTCGGGGTTTGATGCTGATAATAGTGTACTAGCGGCCTCGTTCATTTCGAGATCATTTCGGTATATGAAATATACGGTTATCCTGAATGTGATTTTTCCATGAATGAACATAATTTGCATAACAGAAACTGTAATAAATGGACTTGACAGGCAAGCTTATTGTCTCGAATAAAGGAACTAATCGGTTGAAAGTGGCGCACAACCAGTTCCCATAGGTTTACCTAATGTCTGATGGATAACATGTCCTCCGAATTCAACAAATATATTATCTATAAAGAACTCCAGCATTTCGATTACATTTCTTCTTTAAACATTTTGTTAGATTCAGTGTAATTTTTAACAAAATAAGCATAATCCTCACCTAGTAATAGGCCGTCGTAATATCCCAAAAGAGGAAAAGAAAAAGAATGGGACAAATCTTCGGCCTTATGTCCTTAAACAATTTACCGAACGACAGAGAGCCAAATATTTGCATCCTATCAGGTCCATAGCAGATCCACTGAGGTGTAACAAAATAGTGAAAAAGTTGTGCGATCCTAGACTTCGTCGAATGATAAATAAATATGATCACGATGAAGACTTTTTTAACATACATAGCAAAGGGTCGAGCAGATCCGGGAGAATATATAATTTATTATTCAATGAAATCTATTCTCTCTTTTGAGACACAACAGTTCTTATTTGTAGCGATGGGAGATTTCCTTGTCTTGTACCCCGGAGTACAAGACAGTTCACACGCGTCTTTTCCCGGTACAACACTTCAAGCAATATCTAGAATTCTTAGCTCAATATACTCAATGAATTTCAATAGGTAAAGAACAAGCATAGTCTGTGAAATACGGCTCCGAATCAGAGAAAAAATATACAGAAGAGTTTCTGATCGACAATATATTAGACAAATGAGGAGGGCCTTTTATTCAACAGACTTACGAAAATCCATGGGCACCAAACTGTGTACTGCTTTCAGTCAATTTGTGTCTCCATTTTAATAAGGGATTTATTCATCAAATTTATTTTTCAAAATAAGGACCAATATCTAGCTAAATGCTTTTATTTCAGCTTTCGTTATAAAGATGATATTATGTCACTCGCCTTCGAGATTTTCTTCAACCCGTCTATTCAAAAGAGCTTGAAATTAAGGATACTACAGAGACTTCCACATTCTAGCCTATTCTTTGACCTTCAACTAGAATTTGACAAGAGTTAGACCACAGCCTAGGCTATATGACAAGCGTGATGACTTTAATTTTCCAAAAGGCAGCCACCCCTTTCCTTGCAGTAACATTTGGTTTGCGTCTCAAAACTCATTGTCTCTTTTTGTTTACGATGTTCTCATTGTCTTTTTCATTTGGTTTTGGAGTGACGTTTCGGTTTTCACTTGCTTTTTTTAAAACATGACAATTTCTGATGATACCGTAGTTTTTGTAAAGTTCACACTGCTAGTGCTTAAAGTTATATGGCGTTCTTGTTCATTTTTGTTTTATTTGTTTTGTCTTTGTCATGCTGTCACAATTCGTGTTGGATATGAATTGCCGTGATTTTGGAATTATGATTTTAGAATTGCCCCGTTCCTCATTCTTGCTTCGGTATTCGTTTGCCGATGTATTTCGTGTTCTGTTTAATACATTGTACATTTGAAGATAACGGAACTTCAATAAAAAGGAAGATTTGTGCAGATGTAGATATGATTGATAGCTGGCAGCTGCTCTCGGTGTAATATTTTCCCTCAATCAAAAATTCTGGAGAGGACAAAAAGGGGAGTTTCTTGAATTATGCATAAAGAAAGAAACCTAAAAGAAATTTTTGAACAAACCGACGGAGTCTCAGACCCTATTGGACCAGCCCTGACTTTTTATTCAAACTGAAAAGAAAAAAGAAACAAATAATAAAAAAATAACAATAACAACAGTATTTAAATAATATAAACATACAAATCAAGCGACTCTTTTGTAAAATATGAACATAAAATAAGAAAAGGTTGAGGATCAGGGCTGCAGCTTTGACGACCTGATTTACAGCTAACCTGCTGGAAGCTGAGAACGCCTGAATTTATGACCAAAAATAAATATTGAAAGGCAAACGTAACTTTGAATGGCCATTTCGAATTCATGATACCTCCTGTTCATGATTCTAGCTGAATAAAGACGCAGTTTAAACACTTCAACAATTATTTTACCCAATAAAAAAATTAAACATTGTTACATGAAGCAAATCAGAGAAGAATTAGTCTTTCATTGTTTACTTAAGACGGGAGTTTGTCTTTCCTGCAGTGTGGAGTCTGTGAAAAGATTTCCCGTACGACAGATGCATGCTATTTATATTTCGTTTATGGTGCAATAGTTCTTCAGAGAATCCCTCATATGGATAGACTATCATAATTTTGTATTTTTTTCCATTTCCAGATATTATTCTGACTACCTCTTTAAAGTGACGACACCTCATAATTTTATAATGCCAAGTTCGATGAATACCGTGGGATTGTTTATTCGTTGTTGTTGTTGTTGTTGTCTTCTGTTGGTCTTTGTTGGTCTTTTTGTCGGGTAACGGATGACAGTAATTGTAAGAATACTTGGCAAGGTACTTTTATGTTTGTTGATGATCCCGCAAACACTCCATATCCTTTTATTCACCACGTAAAATTACACCCGCTCAAAAAGGTACTAGGGGTCGTCCTAAACTTGCTATGAAGAATGAGCAAAGCTCATTGTTGAATGCCTGATGGTGACTTCCAGATAGAGAACAACTATAAAAACGTTCCATCTAACATTTAAAAAACCCAGAGTCAATAGTAAGAAAATGTGTACTGTTGGTATGAATTGAATAATTACTTTCAATCATATCATCTTCACCTATAATGTTTAGATATACATTTATGTCTGATGATGAATATAAACGAGAAGCTAGACAGAAAGAAGGAAACCAAAAAATAAATCACTTTTTTAAAATAAGAATACACATATATAGAAAATGTTCAAAACTACTACCGATATGCCTTACTTTAAGTTAACACTGGATATGCACGCATCCGATTATACAGCCTTGAAAATTACAAATATATCTATATCTGTATTAAAAAAAATCAATGTGTTATTAATAGGTCTCAAACCACAGCAAGATTATTTTGAACTGATTTTTTGTTATTATTAGTGAACTTGTTGACATACGAACAGATAGTGACAAAAAATAATTAAAAAAATTAACTTTCGAATTGTTCAACATTAAGAAATGTTCATTTAGTGCTAGGGTCTGCCTGTAAAGGATTGGAGCAGTTAGTTCCTATTCGAATCCCTATTGTCTGTTAAAAAACGGGGTCTTTTTATTTTTAAAAAATCTGGTTTGTCAAAAATTCTTACATCTTGATCACCCCATTCTCAGAGTTCTTCTTATCGGACTCAGTGTGGTTTTCAAAAAAATATGTTTTTCGCGTTTTCTTACTAAAAGGGTGTATGCGTTTTCTCCATTTTTAGTGAAAAAACATTGATATATCAGATCTTAAACTGATGTTTTCATTTTATTGTGCTGCATTGTTGTATAAAGATTTAAAAAATCAAAATTTTAATTGCCATGGCAATGAGTGAGACTGGTTGTGGATAGCTGTTAGAATAAAAAAAAAATGCCGATGTTACTGTTTTTTAAGGTTTCGAAGAGATCTTTAGAATTTTTAAAAATCAATATATGATTTATGCCGATCGCAGGGAAAAGCAATGTGTCATACTCAAGGATGATAAATTTTGTTTTTTAAAGCTACCCACGTGGTAAATTTGGTTCTAGGTTCTAGTTATGCTTCTCTAATTGCGACATTCTTGGAAAAGCTCCAACCTGAAAAACACCCTTCTGCGCAGAAGATCTGAAGACTACTCTGGCTAAGTTTAGTTCTACTGGCTCTGTAGTTTCAGAGAAGATTATTGGAAGGGTTACAATTGGTCCTATGTTAAATCATGTCTCCGCTGGCGTCCATTATGATAAAACATAAATCTGAAAAACACTATATCTACAAGAGACTACCGAAAGATTCCACTGCATGCAATTGAATATTAATCTATTCTGATTATTGCAGTTGTACAACATGTCATTTTGAACTATATTTTCCGCTTGATTGATTTACATTCAAGTTTATGGACAATTTCATATATCAGTCACTATACTTGGTAGATTATAGTGTAACCTTGATATGTTACGTTTTGATAGTAGGCCAGACGCCATGCAAAATTGGGTTACTGTGATAATGTGCCATAACGAGGCAAAATTTGTAATCGGTGATTACCTATGTTTATATCCACATTATGCACATTTCAGACAGAATATCATATGCGACAAGCAGACATATTTCACACGAACATCTATGTGATATAAGATGGCGCCAAAGCGGTAGAATACCAAAGGATTAAAATAAACACAAGTTTGCTTTTGATTTGCATGAAAAAAATGAGGGGTCACCTAACTTATTTTTTAATAAAGGGCGAAAAACTTATTTTTTCCTGTTATTTCTGTGCAAGTTTTCCCCTTAAAAGAACAGGAGTTTCCTGCAAAAATGCAATGTTCTGCTTGGTTACACAATACACGCATATTTGATCAATCTTACTATTATAGGACATCGAAAATCATTGTGCCGACATTCCCATAGTGATTTCCATTATTTGTCAGAAGCGCAAGAATGATGCAGTTTTGAATTTCCTTACTACCTTAACCCATCATTTCTTTTGAAATGCCTGAGCAAAGTCAGAATCATTGCGATCGACAGTGTTTCCGTTGGGCTTTTCCTGCTTTGTCTTTTTGCCTCTTAGACTTTGGCTCTTGACAACTCAATTTGGTAAGTTTGTTATTTCTCCATAGGGCCTGTAAGTCTCGTACAAATTTGGAACTTCCGGGATCAAATATTGTACCCGGAAGTTACATTTTAAACAAAGATATATGACGTTTCAAAAAAAATTTTGTACGTCACAATCCTCAGACGTCATTTTTTGGCGGGAGACGTTTTCAAATTGCCTGTTTATCTTTGATTCTCGTGAGTCACATGACGTGACTTACAGACCCTATTGTATTAAATAACTAAATACCGAAGTGACTATGAATTTACTTTCTGCATATACGCATTTCGACAACTTATGTCTCTTCAGTGCAGATAAAATCTTAACATTTGGAAGACCACAAACTCAGAGATGTTTAAAAACTGATATAGAATGAATAACCAAATCGATCTAAATGTACAGCCAAAACCAGCTAAGGACAGCTTAGCATGAGGGGGATACTCCTTAGATAAAAAAAAAATTTACAAAAAAATTAAGATATTGCAAGGTTCCAAATAGAATTGGTTTTCTGGTCATGCAGCACCGAAGTACTGACTACTGGGCTGGTGAATACCCTCGGGGACTAACAGTCTACCAGCAGAGGAATCGACCCAGTGGTAACAAATAACTTAATACCGAAGTTACAGTTAATTTACTTTCTGTTAATATATATATATATAATGAATATCTATTTCTCACTTTTGAGACATAGCAGTTCCTATTTTGAGCGGTGTGAGATTTCCTTTTCTCACCCTACCTGTAATGCTCTCTATGTAACCAAAACCTAGGTGAGATTTTTCTTTCTCACCCTACCTGTAGTGCTTTCTATGTAGCCAATACCTGTGTGAGATTTTTCCGTCTCACCCAGCCATTTTCCGTCTCACCCAACCGCCTGGGTGAGAACACCTACACGATCTTTTTCCCGCGGTTTTTGTGTCAGCTTGACATTTAAATTGCAATGGTCTTCTTATTTTTTCTTTTTAGATAAGCACATTTTCCAAAACGTCGACATATAAAGCTGTGTCTTTAACTCTTGACACCTATTACATGCACCAGATAATTCTGAAAATAATGTTATACTCGACAACATTCAAAAATCCCGCTCGAATATTATAACGTCATAAAAAGGGACGTAACTCCCGTAAGTAAATAAAAGTGAGGAAGGTCAAATTTCAGATCAAACGGTAAACACAAATGAAAAGCCAGAGTAAGCCAAGTAAATAATTGTGTAATGTAATATGTTTTGAATTATTTGATGTCAACAGAGATCCAACTTTATGCTTGATAGTACGAAACATGATGTCCAATGTCAAAATCAGCAACTGCCCGTTCGTGTTGGCAGGGTGAGAAAACAAATCAAACACGGGTATGTGTGCGAGACAAGGTAAATCTCACACACCCTCGGGCAAGATTAGGTAGTCTCTGACTCGGCGAAGCCTCGTCAGAGACAACCTTAATCTTGCCCTTGGGTGTGTGAGATTTCCTTGTCTCGCACACCCACCCGTGTTAGATTCATATTTTCTCACCCTACCTGTAATGCTTTCTATGTAACCAAAACCTAGGTGAGATTTTTCTGTCTCACCCGTGGGTGAGACAAGCTACATGCACATTTCCCCGCCAAATTATCGTGATCATCGTTCTATATGAATTTAAGTTTGTCGGTTATTCGAACATAATTAAAGTCATAATTATTGCCACACTGATGTGTTTTGTGCTGATAATGTTTCAGTCTGTAGTGTGATTTTACGGAAAGCTGAAAGCTAAAATTGCCTTTTAAAAATCCCGCGCTCAAATGTTATAACGTTGCAAAGAAAGGGACGTAACTCCCGAATGTAAACAAACGACATGAAGGTGAACTTCAGATTTTCTGACATATATGAGAAATTACAGCATAGAAATACAATAAACAAAACTGGGAGGACAAGACTAGAAAATGATTGTGTAATGTGTTATGATTTAAATTATTTGAATGTAACAGTATCGCGTTATTACGCCTGGTCATTCGTGTTGGTAGGGTGAGAAAAAGAATCAAACACGGGTTGGTGTGCAAGACAAAGAAATCTCAGACACCCGCGGGCAAGATTAGGCAGTCTCTAACTCGGCAAAGCCTGGTCAGAGACATCCTTAATCTTGCCCTTGTGTGTCTGAGATTTCCTTGTCTCGCACACCCACCCGTGTAAGATTCTTATAGTCTTACAAATATCGTTTTCTGCATCTTTAAAATATGGCGTGCTCGGGTATACATTCTAGATTTTATGATGTTACAAAAATGGACATAACCCCTTGTGTAAACCGACGAATAGGGAACGAAATATATGTGGATTTTATTATGTTTTAGTATATTTTATTCTGAATACAGTGAGAAATAAAATCAGACACCCTAGGGTAAGATTTCAATTATCCCGGACTCAGCAGGTTCGTCTGAGACTGGAAATCTAACTCTTTGGTGTTTGAGATTCTCCTGTCTCGCACTTCCTTCCCCCGGTGTTAGATTCTTAATTATTTTGTTTTCTATCTTCATATTTTGTTTCGGTATTCGTTTGCCGATATAATTGCAACCCCACGTTCAAACTACTCATACTTATCATCAAAATTCTAAACTCAAAAATTATACATATGACCTTTGATATGACATTTTAAAGTGAATTTAATGGCTGTTGGAATGCCCATCATCTTCACATTAAAGGAAGGTATTATTGATGTTGGTTTTTGCCGTTTACTCGAAAAGTCACTACGTACCCTCTGACCTACGTGTCATTGGAAATCTCCCATCTGTAAAAAATTGTTCATTTGCAATATTTTATTAAGGTAAGTAAACTTTCAAACTATCTATTTAAATTGAATTCCAGAACAGGCTAAGTTTTTCGCTGTTGACGCTCCTTCTAAATGAAAAAAAAATCACTTCTGTTATACATAGAATTACGGAAGGTTTTTTTTCTGATACGAAAAAATATTGTCAACAAAAATGGACGAACCCACATGTGGGCGAGCACATTATTGGAGACAATATTTGAAGTTTCAGAGACAAAACTTCTATTATTCTTTTTATCGGTAATTAACTTAATTATTTGATACAACAAATTTTGAAAAATGAAAATCAGTTTTTAATAACTTTTGTTATTCATTATTGATTAGTAAAAGAATTGGTATGACCCTTACAGTTTTTGTAGATATTGATTTCTTTGTAATGCATTATGGTGCTGACTTGCAAAGAAGGCGTTGCCTAACCTACTTTATGCCAATGTGTTATCCTAATCGGACAGTTGAAAATACTGAAAATATTTGCCCAACGAGATCACAGAAATCTCATACAAATTACTGATAAATTATTTAAAGGGTACATCAATAATATTTTAATATTATAATTGAAGATGGCACAATTTGTGAAAAAGGAAATCTATCATTGTTTTTTAATTCCATGATGTCAAATTTTAACCTGTGATCGCAATCAAATAATATAAACCAATTACCAAAAGAACTAAAAAACACATTATATTCTTGAAATGCGTTTAACTTGTGTCGACTTGGTTTAATCAGGAAACTTGAAAGCCAATGTCGACTTGATCCGTTTGGTCAGAAGCATTTTAATTACAATGTATCTTTGTGAATATGTTTATAACACAACGGCAGTAGACTACCGAAGGAACAAAGCAAAAAAGATTACATAAATGATAGTCCAGAGACCAGGCAAAAGCAAGAACACCAGAAGAAGGAAGACCAAATAAACTACATGCCCAAAAAACACACGAACACTACATGTATTACACAAAAAACTAAAACACTAACAGTGTGAACTCTAAAAAAAACAGAGTGACATCAAGTGCCCCGGAATGGTAAGTATGTCCTGCTCTGTATACAGCACCCGTCACACGGTCAGTAATGCACAGATGTTTTTTTTTTAAAGATCTGCTAGGTAGCTGATTGGTTAAAGTCATTTGCTAATCTTGAGACAAAACCAATTAAAAACCATGGTACGTGTTACTTCTCTAACCCTCAAACAGTACCAAGGTTAAATGTTGAAAAGCTAATGTAATCACTTGAATATTCAAACATGAACAAGGACAGATGGGTACCACAAACATAACTAACGAAGACAAAACTAAAATTTAACAAGACAACACAAAGAACTAAAGACAGTGTAAACTCCCATAAAAAGAGAGAGTGACATCAGGTGGTCCGGAAGTGTAAGCATGTCATTCTCTGTATAAAGCACCCGTCACACTGTCAATGGGTCAATCCAGGGAAAATGTCAAAACCAGTAATGTCAAATCTGGGGAGACGGGAATCTAGCTACATAAGTTAGTTTTCATTTGTGACACTGACATTTCATATCTATCTGTGATGTTGTGGTGACGGTCTTAGAATTTCTGAAGAGACGAAAGTAACAACGGCTGAACATATCCCTGACTCAGCAGTTATTCCACAAAGTCACTGTATGAAATGCACGCTCTACAGTAACGAATTAATTATAAAGTGATATATTCAAAAATAATTGTACTATTAAGATTTTATTACAATGCCTGAAGAAATACTTTCAAGAGAAGCGTACAATATATTATCATAAAACAATTTTCAATTTTCGAGTGAACATAACATTTATATGTCTCGGGAACACCCTGCGTTCATTATTTTGTTCCAATATCCGTCAGTGGTATTCTTATCGCAGCCATAAGGTCCTCCATTGTGCATTCTTGCATAGTCCTCACATGTATTTCCGCATGTAGTTCCACCATAACGATTCATGAAAGCAATGACGCAATCTTTTGCACATGTATAGTCGTTAGCACAGCTTGTATGATCTAAGTGCGTATAAAAATATTCAATGTAAATATCCAGGAAAATTCATTCATAAATACAAGCATTCAATTTAAACATGAAAATTTAAAATAATGATTGATCAATAATATAAGAAGTTAGTGCAAATGGTAAACATAGTAAAACAATGTTTGTTTTGGGTTGAAATATTATGTTTCTAATATTAGAATTTAATTCATGCTTTGATACTATTTAACATTGAAAAGACATCCGATTATATTGAATACTTATTGAGTTCCCTGTAGTTCTCCGTTTCTTTGTTTAACAAGTTTTAAAACGATGTGGTGTCTCGAGTGCTTGGCACCGGTTGATAATGTTTTCTCGGGGAAACAATCCCCTCGCGTATTATTTGCTTGTTGCCGAAATTTTTTAACCAATATTTATTGAAGTTATTTTCATCATGTAACAGCTTTTTTTATCGTTGTAGATATATTTATTCAACTGGCGCAGCGACTAGTGCAGATTGTGTGATAATGTTAATATGGGGCTGAACTTTGTTTGTTTGTTTGTTTGTTTTTTTTTTTTTTTTTATTTTGTAATAAATAGTTAGCTGCACATCTGGCGAGCTGATTCCAAAATAGTTAGTGTTGTGTCTTTATGGTAAAGCTGATGATATTAAATACATAAATAATTTATGCCCACTTGATTTTATTTTTGCCATGTTCGTGGTTGAAAATCATCTTTCGTTTAAATTTCACTGCCCCTTTAAATGCATTGAAATAAGCAAAACAAAGCAAATATTTCTCCTTCCGATGCTTAAATAAATTGATATCAGTAAAAGACTCTATGACTGTATTGGTAATATTTGCTGTAAAACATTTTAAAACATTTTCCTAGGTGCGGGGACTTGTTTTCCGTTAACAGATCACCAACACGATAAAATAAATACATCTAAACCATATGTTGTATGGTCAAATAACAAAATGAAATTGAATTGAAACGTTCCGGTTAATTTTGTACATAGTCGCAACAGATAATTTTCGGTATTTGGTCGTATTTCATTCGATCCGTTCTAGCTTGTTATGCAACTTAATCATGTTTTTTT